>OZ024910.1:29733437-29801897 GCA_964017125.1 Flabesymbios commensalis
TGGTGCGGTGCGTTGCGTTGCGTTGCGTTGCGTTGCGTTGCGTTGCATTGCATTGCATTGCATTGCATTGTATTACATTACATTACATTACATTACATTACATTACATTACATCACATTACATTACATTACAATACATTACATTACATTACATTACATTACATTACATTACATTACATTACATTACATTATATTATATTATATTATATTATATTATATTATATTATATTATATTATATTATATTATATTATATTATATTATATTATATTATATTATATTATATTATATTATATTATATTATATTATATTATATTATATTATATATTGATCATCAAACATCCAAACCCTTTACTTGATTGATAAACTGCGCATAGTATGCAGACCGAAATGCCCTGAAAACTAACTACTCTAGAATAAATATTTGATCCGATTCATTTTTGTGAAGTCAAAAACTAACTTATTTTTTTGATCACTTATTACTCAGTAGACTTTTTAACTAAAGAGAAAAAATATATAATTGAATGAAAATACTAAATTGTATTGTGACCTCGTAGCTGAAGAAATAACAACACATATGTATGTGAATTTGTTTTATTGATCTCTTTATTAACCTGACTTATGTTAGCAAGTTCATTATGAGAAAAACCGTTTCATAATAAGCACACTAATGATTGATGACGGTTCTAATGCAGGGGTTACTGTTGTTTAAGTTGATGAGGATATTAATCAGTCCTCTTTGTGAGTGCCTGAGAGGGCACAAAGATTGTATCATTTAGAGAAGATTTATGTCCCACCATTGGGAGTTTTGTCACCTGATATTTAAGTTATAAATCAGGTATCAAACCTTTAGGCACCATATCCAATTCTTCACCGTATTCGATATTCCAAATCCAACAAATTATTCAGCACATGCACATTTTACTGTGCAGAATTATCAAGATTGGGGATCTACAATTTCTTCATTTTATCTCGAACAGATTGTTTAAAGCCGACTAACTGCAGTATTCCATTCACTCACAGAATATCTTTGATTATGTTTACAATAAGAGTTGTTTCTGACTCGCTACCTGTGCTTTGCTTTATGGGTTATCAACCCGTAAAACGTTGGGTCATAATATTTACCGCGACCCACAAATTCAAGTGTATGAAAATTACAATATTACTCACATTTGTATAATTTAAATCGTAACATATGCAAATCGAGCAAGTTTAATGCCTCCAAATTGCTTGTCTTGTCGACAAACAAAAAGGCTGCAACGGCAATAGACGTGGATGTAGCACTTAAAGGGTTATAACGAGTCCTTCACCCGCTATGCCCTATCTCTACAGGGTTCGATGCACGTCGCACTTATTGACATTTGTGTGAGAACAGCTATAGGTTGAAGCAATTATGTTCAGCACTGTTCAAGGCTGCCAAGCAATCACGAGGCGCTAAAACAATGGTGTTTTACGGTTGGGCCAGCGTCGTAGACGGTGGGCCAACTTTAAAACAACATTGTCTCAACGTCTCGTGTTGCTGGTGGTGACTGGGCCAGTTTGTAAAAGGTGAGTTGATGCTGGGATAATTAAGTCCTTCTCCGCTAAACCACTTAGGAAAAAGTTAAATGAAGTTTTTATTAATATACTAAAAATGTGACCTTGAATAGAAATGGAACGCCTTTAAGAATGTTTAAAATAAAATAAAATCGGCATTAGGAAGTAAATATTGATATAGAAACCTAATAATTTAAACATTATACCCAGTTTGCAATTAATTACTTTTTAAGGAATGAAATGTTTCTTAATTTGTGGTTAATTATACGTAGGCCTAGTTGAATGAAGTGTATTTAGCACTTTTCTGTCTGAGGTATATTATTTGAATTTCCACCCACTTTATGTTGTGTCCCCCTACCTCGACATACAACTTCAAGTGGGTGAAAAATACTCGCATTTAATAATTTGATACTACACATTTGAATATTTGGTCCTGAATTTTAAACACACAGTTCGTTCCCAATAACATGGATTTAAACGGTTAATGGAACAGATGATGGTCATCAATAAATTAATTAATTAATTAATAATGAATGAAAAATTAATTAATTAATTAATTGATTAATTAATTAATTAATTAATTAATTGATTAATTAATTAATTAATTAATTAATTAATTAATTAATTAATTAATTAATTAATTAATTAATTAATTAATTAATTAATTAATTAATTAATTAATTAATTAATTAATTAATTAATTAATTAATTAATTAATTAATTAATTAATTAATTAATTAATTAATTAATTAATTAATTATTTAATAATTAATTAATTAATTAATTAATTAATTAATTAATTAATTAATTAATTAATTAATTAATTAATTAATTAATTAATTAATTAATTAATTAATTTATCAATCAATCAATCAATCAATCAATCAATCAATCAATCAATCAATCAATCAATCAATCAATCAATCAATCAATCAATCAATCAATCAATCAATCAATTAATTAATTAATTAATTAATTAATTAATTAATTAATTAATTAATTAATTAATTAATTAATTAATTAATTAATTAATGCATTCATTCATTCAATTATTCATTCATTCATTCATTCATTCATTCATTCATTCATTCATTCATTCATTCATTCATTCATTCATTCATTCATTCATTCATTCATTCATTCATATTCATTCATTCATTCATTCATTCATTCATTCATTCATTCATTCATTCATTCTTTCATTCATTAGGATTAAATATGACGGCATTGATCGCCCTAGCTATGTGTTGCCATGAACGGACATTCATTTAGAGGTAGAATGGAATTACTGCTTTGTAATAAAACGAAAAGAACAAGCCGTCATAAAATTCCCATGAATTTGTGTAACCTGTCATGCTTGGTGAAATTTGGTGTACTGCTTGTATGTACTCAAAACCACGTGACAATGATGTGAAAAAACATGCAGATGGCACATGTTCATGTGTTGGTCAACACAGGAGTGTCCCATGTGCCCAGAAAGTGAACTAGGTCTATATTGTATAGGCGGGACATACATGTGAAATGGCGTTTTACCGTGATATCTGATGGATATTACCATCCAGCAACTACCATGCATCATTACCAATGTTATTAAAAGCAGCTAATCAACGATACATGATCGCTCTTTCTGATGACACCATAACCAAGTTTATAGGTGAAATAGTTTTTGATTTGGTGAACTTACTGTGTAAAATCAACAGGCCGGAGTTCGACGTTTCTTGTTATGCATTTCTGCTATTATGTATGTAATATGTATATGTATGTTTCAGATAATAAACATTAATATTATTATAAAATGAGTGATGTGTTTCTGGTATAAATTACTGATGATAGTTAAATCTTAAATATCTAATTTTTCTTTGATTAGCATAAAAAAATTCAAATTGAAAATCGGTGTATTTCTTCAATTTGTATTCACTCATTATCATTACAATCAATCTGTTGAAATAAATAATGTCCATACAATAATACCGGCTTATTGCAGATTGAACAGCGTTTGCATAGTGCATGGCTTACTGGAACTAAACCAACTATTCTGCCGGTTAGTCAGTCACATCAAACCACCAACTCTTCAATACATTAGATAATGATAAAGGAGAAATTAAGTATTAAGTATTAAATCATTTATAACGCGCCACATCTCTCATGTGATTCATGGGCGCCGAAAAAAAAGAGCCGATATAGAGTGCAGCCACATGGGCGCCCACTACTACTACTACGACAAATTGGCGATGATAGTTCAACAATGAGAGAAACAATTATTGCGATAATAAAAATACAACTAAGTGTAACTAGAGACGCTCGATCTTCGCCAGGAAATGAAATGAATCGGGCTTTAGGCCACTTTTGTGAACATACAGGCTAAATTGGGGCCAAGGCACCATCCTGAGGATAATGAGATGAAATTCGTGCCATGGAGGTCTGAGGCCCAGCACGCTACCTCTTGTTCACGGAGGCTCCCCACAATACGGAGTTTTACGAGTGAATGGGTAAGAAACATTTCTTGTTTCTTTCAAACCGCCGAGACCGGGAAACGAACCCCGAACTCAATCGTGAAAGGCAGTGGTGCTAACCACTACCCTAGGGCCCCGCCCATCAGCGCCAGGAGCTGAAGAGGATTAGGTACCCAGTTTTAGAACAATGCCCATATATCGTTTACGAATACTTGAAATATATATATAACATCTGCTTGAAATAGGATATTTTCCGAAAACATGGAAGCAGGCGAAGGAAATAATGATCCCAGAACAAGACGAAGTTCAACAAATAACTACAAATTACAGCCACATAAGTTTATTGAGCTGCAAAGGTAAATTATTCCAAAAAAACGGCGAATAGGATCAGAGGTGAAAAAGCATTCTTTATCATCTGGCAGTTAGGATACTGGAATAAACGATGCGCAATAGAGCATACTCAGACTTACAGAAGACACGGTAATAGCCTACGGTGAAAATAGAGTAGGCGCTGCTGTGTTCATCGATGTAGAAAAAAAAACAATTTGACTCTGTATGGCACAATGGCTTAAAACACAAACTAATAACGGACGACCTACCCAGAAAAATAGTTAGATTGATGTCCTCATTTATCAACAATTGAACAATATTAGATAATATAATGACGAAGACTCCGACAATGCCCAGGGTAAACGCCAGAACGCCATAAGATTCGGTCCTCAGCCCACTACTCTTATGACTATATGTCAATGACTTACCTTAATAATGGAGTAAATATTTCACGATTCCCAGACGACTTAGCCATGTGTTCATTTGGTCCAAATAATGTGTATGTACAATATAGAAGATAGATAGATATTTATTGACGACGGTAAGTCTATGCAGACATATGCGTCATTAAAATGAATATCGAAGACATTAAAAGACTTAAAAGCATCCCCGTGAACACAAATCATCTATATAGCATGTATACAATGCGGGACCAACGTCGATAACGTTGTATAGAAGTTATAAAAATATTTTGTGCTTACTGGGATGGTGCTCAAAATGGAGAATACAATTAAATACTAGTAGTCAGTCAGCCAGCCAAACGAAAAGGGCTTAGTTTTTGATAAGGTATACACTGAAAGCTAGATAATTTCTGATGATACCAGGTGTTAGGGACATGCCTGGGGGTCACCACCAGGGGGGATGTAGAGTTTGAAAGTGGTGCAATTTTTTGAAATTCAAGATGGCGTCCAAGATGGCCGCCAACATATAGTCATATTTAAAAAATAGTGTAAAGTGGTCAAATTTAGCTCAATTTTCTTTTGTAATACACCATTTCAACTAGCTTAGAGTTACTGGATGAAGCTAGGTCACTCTCAGCCAATTCTCATCATTATTTTAACCCTTTCAGCCCCAAAGGTTTTTTTATCGAACACCTTGGTGATGTCAATTAGGACAAAATTGTTATCTATAATAATTATATCATTATTAATGGTGAAGGATTGGTATCAATACAGTGACTATGGTGATAACAATTAGTTAATCTAATTAATTATAATTTATAATAATTAATTCATTATTAGTGGTGATGGATTGGTATTCATAGTGTAGCTACAAATACGGCAATGTCAATTATGCGAGCTTCTCAATGTTAGCTATTTTTTCATTTGCAATTCTCCATTTCTACTACTTTGGTATCCACTGAATCTATCTAGACCTCTCCCAAATAATTAAACAAAATATTTAACCCTTTTCGCACAAGAGGTTATTTTAGCAAGCACAAAGGCCACCATGCCCTCTGTAATGTCAATATACCATACTGCAATGAGCCCAATTATGTTATGACCAGAAATTGAAGTGGGGTGACCATAGAAATCATAACACTTTATTTTGCTAATAACCATTACAATTCCTATTGTTACTCTGGGGAATATCCGACCCGAGGATAGCGGAGCTGCGGGCATGTCTGGGGGTAGATCCCCCAGACATGCCCAGAACCCCTTATCAAGTAACAAATATTTATTGCTGATGGTTCCTGTGTGAGGAACATGACAGAAGAGCCAGGAAAGCGCTGGCGCCATATAATACAATACAGTGCATATTATAATACTACTTACAATAGTTCAGTCAGATATTTCTCGAAACCAAAAGTATTTTTAATTATACGGTATACAGTACATTTACCAACTTTTCTTGTGCCTTCATTCCAATTTTGTATGAATTGGTCGTGCAACCTTAACTTGAGAGTTGTATTAAAATGATCCGGTGATTTAGGTAAAGATTGATTTGTCCAAATCCCAGAGAATTCAGCACTATCTAGTATGTTTTTCATCAAGCTAATCCAAGTAGAATGAAACAAATCCTTACTGGTAATCAGTCTCGCCCAGTGTAGGATCATTTTACATTTAATATCTATACGAAGCAGGGTTTCACCCAGCTCTCCATAAACCATATTAGAGCATGTAGATTTATGAACATGTAAAATATATTTACAGAACCTTAATTTCAGTTTATTTACAATGTCGCAATTTTCACACCCCCACACTTCAGCTCCATATAATACAACAGGTTTTACCAGAGTGTCAAATAACTTTAATGCCATATCTGGTGGTAGCGATAGAGATTTAATCCGTTTCAGTAGAGCGAACATCGTCCTACATCCCTTTTGATAAAGACTTTGTTTTGCAATATTAAATTTTGCATTAAAATTAAACGTGACACCCAGGTAATTGTTATCATTCACTACATCAAGTTTCATGTCCGCAAATTTAAACGAAGGTATATTCTTTAATTTGCCTCGCGAAATGACAAATATTTTGGTTTTACCGGTGTTAATTTTTAAATCAAAATTGTTACAATATTTATTTAGAGTATCCAAATATTTTTGCAGGTCTTCAGGGGATTCAGCCAATAATACAGTATCATCCGCGTACATCAAAATATATAACTTTAAGTACGATACTAGATTTTCTGTTGGATCATGGACTAGCTGGTCCATCTCCTGGATTTTTTCTAGACCTTTACAAGATCGTGATATAAATTCGTTAAGATCAGTTAAGTAGAGAGAAAAAAAGTAACAGAGAGAAATTTTCTCATTGTCGAACTCCAATATTACATGATAAATATTCAGAGTTTTTTCCACTTACATTAACACATGATTTTGCCTGACTGTAGAGGTTTTTAATTACTTTTAGAATCCGCCCTGAGATCCCAGAGGATAACAACTTGGTCCATAATTTGGTTCTATTTATGGTATCAAATGCCTTTTGGTAGTCTACAAAACAACAGTATAATCGTTTACGTTTGTTGAGGTAAATATCAGCCAAAGATTACCAAACAAAAATGTGGTCTATGGTGGAATTGCTGGATTTGAAACCGGCCTGTTCTGGACCGACGGTGTCATAAGCTTTAACGAAGTTTGATAATCTTTCATTCAGACAGCTTGTGAACAGCTTACCGAAGCAACTGAGCAGAGAAATACCTCTATAATTATTTGGATCAGTATCATCTCCTTTATTTTTGTAGATGGGTCTTATAATACTAATAGCCCAATCGTCTGGTACTATGCCTGTAGAAAGAATAATGTTAAATAATTTTGCATATACTGGTATTAATTTATCTGGCGAATGTTTGTGACTTTGCGACTTTTAAATTTTTTGATGGTTTTTGTAATTTCTTGGGTGGTAAAAGGTTTATTGAGATCAGGATCGTCAGCGACGTTGAGCTCCTCACGGTGCCATGCCTCCGTCTGATTAGTTGACTCAGTTTCAGACGCTAATTTCTTAAAATGTTGCTCAAATATATCTAAAGATATTTTAGTCTCATTCACTTGTTTTGTTTTTCCCTGGATTATGTTCCAATACTCCTTTGGATTTTCGGATTGTAATGCTCGTAATTTATTTATGGTGGTGTTTTACATTCACGGATAGCTTTATTTACAGTTTTCTTGTATTGTTTACTATATACTCTAACTTTGTTAAAATGTGTCGCATTTTTTAATCTCCTACATTTATTTCTATATTTCAACATATTGCGACGTGCTTCCTCACATTCGGTTTGTAAGGTAAAGCACGTCGCCTAGGTTTCTTAGCACTAACTTTAACTTCATGTGATAGACCAGAGGCAGTAGCAGACTGCTTCAGTACCTTACATATATCATCCGAAACTTTACTCACTACATCTGCTGTAATATTCCCCTCTGCTTCTGCTCTATCCATGGTGTGCAGTATCAATTCAATACATTCTTCTGATACATTCGATTGAAATGAAGCTGCATAATCTGATTTCCACTTGTATTTAATTACATGTTCAGATCGTGTATGAAGAGTTTTATTTGACAGATCGTCTTCTTTTTCTAGTACTAAATTGAAAACAGTATTGACGGGGCAGTGGATATCAGAAATAATGCAGTCAAATTCCAAAATATCAAGCAAGGTTTTCAGAGATTAGAATGTAATTTACAACACTAGCATTTTTACATGTGGTTTTACCAATAGCTTTATCGGCTCCATATCTGCCATTCACAATATGCAAATCTATACTGTTACAGAGTTCTATTAACCGTTTACCCATATTATTTACATACTGATCCTTGTTTGAGCGTTTTGTGACATTAGAATTACTATTGATAATTTCACATAACTCAACACTTTGATCTCCACTTTCATAGTTATGTGACACATCAGGAAGTATACCCGTCCTGGCATTGAAATCACCGAGAAGAAAGACTGCCATATTTTCATCTTCACTTTTAATGTTATTTATAGTTTCTTCAATATCATCAAAGACAGACGGACCTGCATATGGAGAGTCTGCTGGTGGAGCGTATACTATGGACTCATGGACTAAAATGGCCACTCCCCCCAGATGCTCGTCTGGTTGTTTGTCTATTATTAATTTGAAGCCTAAATCCTGGTATAATAATCTCATCAAATTTTTCAACTTGGCTTTCAAACCACAAATATTTAAAAGAACAATGTCAAGATCACTTGCAACAGAGCTACATTTTGGTCTGTTAATAGATGACCTATTATTAGTTCGATCTAAAGGTGGACTATTAGATATTACAGTCTTGTGGTGATGATGGCTGACCTGGCAAATCACCTATTTCTCAGTGATGGAGCTATTAGGGTCACTTTCACTGGGCTCTGCAGGCGTTGGTGGTTTTGAACTGAGTCTTTGTTCTTTCAACTGCTTGTCGTTAGCAGGACTGTGTGTGGCACTGTTCTTTCTCTTATTGATGTTAGCTGGCTCCGGGTAGAGCGTGTTAATTATACTACTGATGAGCAGTTCCCTGCCAGATTCAGTCATGTTGAAAAGAGACGTCTTTTCAATCTCAGACTCCAGGCTCATTCAACAAGGTCCTTCTTTAGGAAAACGTCGTGTTTATTTCTCCTCACTGTGTGGACCAAATATAATATACAGATACAATTACATAGTCAGTTGACTCTACCCAACGTGGCAGAGAACATAAAACCACTTGGTTCTAAACCAGAGCGCGCACCATCGTGCCTGTGACAGCACTCTGGCCCGCCTCAACCTCGTACCAAGCCCGCATAACTCTCCTCACCGACGTCCGTCTCTTATATAAACTTTACATCATCATAATCGCAACATTGATTTAACATCTAATCATACATGATCATAATCGGCACATTGAGTTAACATACATTTCCTAGCGACGGACGCCAGTCCATCAGCCTTGATGGCTCGGCTGACCTTTGCCTGTGCTGACCAATCCATTACTGACCCAATCCAATCATGGATTGTCATGTTCCGTTCTGGTCAGATCAACAGTAGTTATCATCTCTGTGTTTGCCTACTGCGTTTGGCATGCATAAGTTTACATAGGCCTATCCCTCAAAGTTAAAAAACGGATTATGTTCTTTTAACTCCAACTAATACTTATAAAATTATGCATGTACATACAACAGTGGTGCACGTTATGTGAGTAAGGTCAACATTTCTTCAGTAACAACAAATTTCACAACACTGAAGAGCACAACAATGATATACATGTGAATAAGTCATTATTAAATACTCTTGGTAACGGTAATTGTTCATATTGGTAAAAGTAGACTGCATGTCCATAATTCCTTACTTAAATAATCAGTACACAATATTACGTGATTGTCCGCACTACACTTGTTCTCATGTCCTCTCTGGTCGCGTTATTGCGATCCAACGATCTTCCGCTGTAGTTTTATCGCCTCCAACTGAAGCTTACAACGTAACTTCCACAACTTTGACGCATGGCACGTCCACCATAGCAAGAGCGCACAACTAATGACTAGAGCAACCGGCGACAACAAAGACAACGGCAATGCCCAGCGGAACGAGGACGCCGGCCGGACGTATCCAATGTCCAGCTGGGTCACCGAGCTATTAATTTTGCAAGGGTTATGTCCTCAATTTGTTATAATGCTTGCCAAACCGGGTGCTCGAGGCGTGTTTGTAAGATCTCTTGCGTCACATTAATACATAGTTTAATTAATGCATGCAATCAATGATTATTAAGCATAGCTAACGTTAGTGCCGTCCCTGTTGACCTGCAGATGGTACACCACCCCAGTGTCCATTTGCATGCCTGCAGTCAACGTTCAGCAGCAATTCTCGAGATATACATAATATAGTTTAACAATGTCTTGTGGATAACCACAACAATGTCATAAAATCCCACGTCATTTATATACCAATGACATGAACACATGGCATAGGGCGACCTATCTGCAGAAACCTCGGTCACCAGGGCAGCGTTATAACAACTAACTGATCCCGTCGTTAGGTGATGTCACCGTCTAACACAAATGTGTTGGTTTCAGAGAAGGCGTCATTTTGCCACATATGCTATGACATACTCGAACCCAGCCCTCAGCTCATTGGCTGTTCATGTGTGGGGTTCGAACCTGCCCCACGCTGCGCGTCTGACACCGCAACAGCTTTGGGGGTTCTGTACTTGTCCTCAGTCACTTACGTGGGACCGGTTCCGTACTGATACATTATACACATAATATTTACTAGCGATTCCGTAGACTGTGAACACCTTTGTTAGGTCTGCTGTCACTCGGTTATCACAATACATGTTGATACCATGCGAGACCAGGTTATAACAGATCCACTTGCTAAAATTCCTGCTTCACCCGCAGTGACGTCTGGACAACAATATCTCCTCTGAAAAGTATTCCAAACTCCAGAGTTGCGCACCTCGCGCTGGTAGCAATCAGATCAGTTGAGCCAAAAATCATGTACACTCTCTTTGGCGAACATACTCTGATTAACCTGTGAGCTCTCACTATGAGCAGTCACATTTCCCACGAAACCCGCCAGTATCATATTGTACTGGGGACACTGGTTTCGCGTCAATCAGAATTTACCAACCCATTAATTGCTCTGCAACTTTATTTACGTCCCATTCACTGCGAGTGGTGAACTGCTATCGCAATTCTCACCTCCCAGTATATAAGCTAAAAATTACCTAATTTTGTTAGAATATTTAAATGCAACACATCAAATGAGAATTATCCTCATTTTAATGGGTTGTATCATTTTCTATAATCAGCATATTTGATAAATATGACATTTGACTCGTAAATGCCTCCTGAGGAATTCAAGGGTTATTAAACAACCAACCACGTTTCATTAATGTTATGGGAAGAATCTGGGGAGGGCCATCGTAGCCTCAATTTCCGCTATTCTTTGTTCCCAAACATTAACATTATTATGAGTGGTAATTCTTATTATTATGAGTGGTAATTCTGCCCACTTTGCCTCTCAATACCGTCATATTCCTTCCAAGTCATATTCCTTTGATAGAAAAACAATTCAGTGAACGTATTCTCACTCATTACCAAATTCAAAATTGTCGTTTTGTCATTAATTATGACATATAAACCAGTTTTACTAATTACTTCCAATTTTGATCAATAATTCAACAGAATGATGTAGCATTTCGCTACATACTACTGAGCAAATTGAACCATGTTATCCGGTTATATGCGGTGTGACGTACTAGAGGTGTGGGTTATGTAATTATTATCAGGTGTAGCACAAAAATTTCACATACCTTTTTCCGAAAACAAGTCGGCATTTATCCGACTCACTTAGATAATGTGTTAATCACTGTTTTTAATCATGTCCAGTCCGAGGAGCATTTAACAGACTCCTATGCATTATCGGACCGATGTGAACGCCGTCGACTACAGGTCGACCACAGGGCGTTCACTGCCCGACTCGTATGCATTATCGGACCTATGTGAACGCCGTCGACTACATGTCGACCACAGGGCGTTTACTGCCCGACTCGTATGCATTAACGGACCAATGTGAGCACCGTCGACTACATGTCGACCACAGGGCGTTCACTGCCCGACTCGTATGCATTATCGGACCAATGTGAACGCCGTCGACTACATGTCGACCACAGGGTGTTCACTGCCCGACCTGACACTTATTATGATAACAATGACGCATTCTTCAGCAGCGCACTTCCCCATCAGTCTTCTCACTGTGCTGCGACACAGTTGTGGGTAAGTGTGGTTGAGTGTGGTGAACCCGTCCGACACCCAAAATGTCAGCTTGTCACCATGCAGCTCCCTGGCAACCACCGCGATCAAAATGTGATTTCGATCAGCTCTTCTGCTCTCCACTGGGCTGTCATCATAGGCAACGTTGCAGAGATGTCTTCTGAAATTGATCTCTGCATTTGGGACTGTCCTGCGTGTTTTTGCTTTTTTCCATGGCACTGGGCGACGCCCTTTAATTGACGTGGACATTGCCATAACACTGCTTATTTTAGTTGATGTGGACGTTGCCATAATACTGTTTATATACACTGTTTACACTTCTAAATTAAAGGTCCAGCAACGGCTTCAGTAGCAATTTTAAATTTCAAGTCACATACCTTGTAACTATTGGCAGGGAAAATATTTCAGGAAACCTTCAGGGAATAAAACTTTGTCCACAACCATCGTCAGCAGCAGACGTTATCCGTCCACCACTCCAGTCCTCCTACAGGTTTTAACATTGTCCGAATTTCCTTCTGCCACTGCTGTCACTGAAGCGCTGCCAAACTAGATCAATGTCACAAGCCATATCACTGTCCTGCTGGTCCAGCGCTAGCACCGGCGCTGATGCAACTATAACATAGTGCCAGTAACATCAGCAGCCAAAACAAAAACTGTCCTCTCTGTCACTGTCTTCTCTCTCTTAAGACGTCAAATATTGACGTCAAGTCGTCCACACAATTCCTCTAGCAAGCTCGCCAATGAAAAGAGACGTCGTGTTTATTTCTTCTCACTGTGTGGACCACATATAATATACAGATACAATTACATAGTCAGTTGACTCTACCCAACGTGGCAGAGAACATAAAACCACTTGGTTCTAAACCAGAGCGCGCACCATCGTGCCTGTGACAGCACTCTGGCCCGCCTCAACCTCGTACCAAGCCCGCATCACTCTCCTCACCGACGTCCGTCTTTTATATAAACTTTACATCATCATAATCACAACATTGATTTAACATCTAATCATACATAGCGATCAGGGTGCACATGAGCCAGGGATTCCAGATACTCATTGACGATGGTCGCCGCCGTATTGCTTCTCTTTACGGCCGTGGAGCTGCCTTTTCTCGGGGAAATGGAGCAGATACCAATCTTAGCTCCTTGAAAAGTTTTTTCCAAACTGTCCGATGCTACACTATAATTCACGATTACTAATGGAGCTGATGTTTTCTTGTACGTTATGTCGTTTGTGCCGAGATGTATGATGACTTGATCAGGTTTCAGTTCTTTTCTACTTCTGTTCATAGCACTAGTTATTAACTCATCTACATCAGCTATAGATGCTCCAAACCCATTTGTTATCATGACCCCCCGGTTTCTCAATGTTATGCAAAAGGGAGTCACCAATAATTATTGTCTGGCATTGAATGTCAGACTCATCTATCGTCTGTGGTGTAGAGGGCCAAGCAGAGTTTGTCAATTTGATCAGGCCTTCCCAATGGCCAAACAAAGTGTAATATATATGAAACTACCTCCCATTAGATGAACCTCCCATTAGATGACGGGTAAATCCTCTTTCTCATCATCAACGCTGTTTTTATAGATTCAGTGCATCATGAACAAAGAAATAAAGCCTAGTATTATTAATAGAAATAATTTATTTTGAACTTGCTCGCAATCAAACTGTTGTTTCGTGTCATGTTCAAGTAAAATAAGATATATAGATAATGAAATATGTTGAATGCAATGATTGAAATACCCCCCCCCCCCCTCATTCTGAAACTTCTGTTGTGAGGGTCGAAATAATTGGTAATGATTATTTATTATTAGAGTATTAATATGGTATATAACTAGTCTTTAGTAGACAGGGGGGGTTGAGTTTGACAGGTAGGTCACGTGCCGCCAGGTAGGTCACGTGCCGCGGCCGCATTGGCGCATTCGGAGACCCTTGGAGACGACTAGCACATATATTAGCTTAGTAATAACATCAGTAGCCTTGTTATAATTTTCATTACGTAACTCTATTCACTAGTCAGTTATGGTGTAAGGACTGGTGTTAGACTACTAGGTATAGTTTAACCTCATTCTCTGGTATTTATGCGAGTAAAGCAATGTTATAAATTTAATGAATATTGAGTCTTAAGTGAGTAAAACTAAGTTAAAGGGTGGCTGCTGACGTAAGCGGGGAGGTCGTGTGGCGTTCAGAGACCATCAGATTGCTAGAAATGCTTCGTTCTTATAGATAAACACTCTATCCTAATGAACTCGATATAATAATGTAAAGCGAGTAAATTATATGTCCGTCTTCAGTATAAAATACTGTATACGAATCTATTATTATTAATGTGAATTTAGATAAGAAAATGTCACAGTAAAATGTTGCTCAAAATGTTGCCTAAAGAGGCCTGAAGGGTTTGTATAACAGTGCCGTGCTCGACAGACAAGAAGTGACCTAACACCTAGAGACACCAACCTGCGTGCAGGGTGTACTTCCCACTACACCCTGCCAAATATGAGCCTGTGTCTACCTATTTGGGACCCCACTCCAGGAGGACACACGTGCGTCTCGTGCGACACCCCCTAAGCTTAGACATCAAAGCTAATCGCAACGCGCCGGCAATCAGACAGCCCCGTCTGGCCTGGGAACATCAAGCCAAGTGACAGTATACGCGAAGCGATGCGAGAACTTGGCCAACGCTGTTCCAACGTTGTGACAGCGTCGAAGATAATGGCCCAACGTAGAGGCAGCACTGTGTCCTTGCCATCTGCGAAATGTTTTTTGTACAGCCTATCACACAATTATAGAGTGTGTACAACTGGATTATACAGTCAAATATTGCCACCTCTGATTACAAATTGGATAATTAGAGCCTAAAACGGGGGATTACATCAGCTAATAAATCAAAAACAGTTTAAACAGTGGCTAAACTCTTATTCTTGTGATTTTGTGTCGATATAATCCCCTTAATTATCTACTTATGAACGAAAACGCACGCAAAATATGTGGTTTCATTTTGAAAAATATTACGTAATTTCGAGATTAAATGTGCTCATATAAATGCAAGAAAATAATTCAGAGCGTTATATGTGTCTCTATTTATGGTAAAATATGTATGCTATGACATACTTGAATTAGAAATGTATGGGTAACATATTTATTGCAATAAAAGCTATGTTTGTTCTACATGTACCACTCTCACAAATGGGCAGAGTTTGAAATTTAGGGGAGGGGCCGACAGTTGGGAGTCGCGTGGAGAGGGGTGCTCAAATAGGTGAAAAAGGCCTCATCCCATTCAGGGGTAGAATGAGAACGAATACAACTGAAGTCTCTACAGGGTGAAAGACAGGGGTGGACCCAGAACGTATGTGCCAGTTTAGTTTTACTAGTGCCGCGGCATTAGCAATCAGGAGATTGTGTGGTGACTTCGGGTTCGAGTCCAGAGTCAGAGCTAGCTCCAGCTTACGTTGTCTGTCTCTGTGAGATGGAGACGTCGTCTGTCTGATGGTGTTATTTAAAATTCAAGATTGTAAGCTCTTTCCTCTCTGAGATAGAGAGTATCAAGGCGCCGTAGTGTTTACCCTTCGGACGCTAGGAACTAGGCTAGGATTAGCTCATAATGGATTATCGTACGAGACAAGCCGAGGAGGAGTCGCCAGCTGACCCACACAAATAAAGGTAAAATGTACCCCAGATCCAACCGAACAATATATTAATCCCTGTGATGATATTGTAAGTGCACAACAGCCTAATTTTGCTTATAATTTAATGATAGACTTTAGAGGTGCATAACTGTTTTGTTTATTTCGACCGAAATAACCTAAAATGTTCAACACAATCATTCATATATTTTTAAAGGCTTTATAAATGGACAAAATCGATGTAAATGTAGCTGGATTAGATCACGACGCGATACACCATCAAGTTATATGGTGTGGTAAATCGGTCCGTTTGTGTATAATATGTACGTAATACTAATAGTGGTTAATTGTAGGCCAATATAATGTTGCATTAGACCAACATCAAACCCCTTAATAACAAACACGAGACGTTGAGCCGCATTGGTCTAACGCTGGGCCAGAGCCGTAGACGATAGCCCCGAATTAGCTTGACATCAGACCAATGCCTCCTGTTGGCTGCGATGCCAATCTCACACAAACCACAAGTTGGTGTCCTAAGACTAGGTCAGCCCCTATGAAATGAAATGAATCGGGCTTTAGGCCACCTTTGTGCACATATAGGCTAAACTGGGCCAGGAGAACCTCCTGAGGATGGTGAGATGATTGAGATGACACTGTCCTCCAGACACAGGATTCGAAATTCGAACCCTGGCGGTCTGAGGCCGAGCACGCTACCTCTCGGTCACGGAGGCTCCCCACAACACTAACTTTCACACGTGGATGGGGAAGAAACACTTTTGTTTCTTTCAAACCGCCGAGACCGGGAACCGAACCCCGAACTCTGGCGTGAAAGGCAGCGGTGCTAACCACTACCCTAGGGCCCCCGCCCGTCAGCTCCTATGATAACTCAGCAGGCACGAGTCACTGACCCATTGATGGCTCAATGTTGGTCCAGCTTCTATGATGATGGCTCAATGTTGGTCCAGCTTCTATGACGCTGGTACAACATTGACCCACCGATGGTTGAATGCCTCTTGTTTGCTCCAAACTCAGCTACTGGTACCGTAAACGCTGTTTTTTTACAATTATTTTATTTTACCCATTTTGCTATCTATATAACTGTATGTGATGACTAACGATGAAATAAAATAGTCTGATATTTTCGAATAGCATAGTCACTATAGATCGTGTTTCTCTTGTCATTCAAAATTCACTTTGAATTTACTCATAGCATTGCCACTATATTTTGAAATGCCCGTGAGGTATCAAATAAAAGACTGCGCAAAAAAAGATGATTTACATCACTGAATTTGGTGTATTTGGATTGCAATTTCTCACGGTCGGGGGAGAGCGTCTTAATGGCGGGCCAAAGTCTCAGATGCTGGCCCACACTTAAAAGCACCATGCTAAAACAGGGTCCTCTTTTTCAATTGAGTGACATTCTCTATACCGGTACCGAAATTAAACATGACATTATATGCAGATATCACTCATATCACACAAAGTAATATCTTCTAGATATGTCTAACTGACATGAGACAATACACTTTGTACTGTGAAATGTATCTATGATCACTTAAAAAATAAGAATAATTTGAAAAGTTTTCCACTCTTTTTTAATGATGACCGTTATCTGCCACTTGGTACTTATAATGTCCTGGTTATACAGACAATGTGTCTTACTCCCTGTGATCAGGTCTTTGTTTTGGTGGGGCAACAATATCAAAAAACAACAAACTTAAATCCTTAATAACTCAGTAACCGGAGCAGTAAAATAAAAAAATAAAACACCATTCTCCATCGATTAATCTTTTGATTAAAATAAGCAAAACAGTTATGCAGCTTTAATTTGGGGCAGTAGGTGTTCCGGCCATTACACTTCAATTTTCTGAATGTACGTGGGTGTGACTCGGTGATCCCGTCTGGGTTACCGTGGACTTTAATTTGATAGAGTCACAGCCCTCCTAAGACCACTGACAGATTACCACCCTGTACCATCCTGTGTGATTTATTACTGTATTCTATGTTTTGACATTAAGTCTGTATGTCGATTTATTCTCTGGGGTCGACTTGTTTATTTTGCGTGCTCTTGCTATATTATTTGAACGATACACAGACAACTTGGTTTCTTGACAGAATTCGGTAGTTTGTTAATTAATAACTTATTTTGAGATCAGTTCGAGGTGAGTGGTGTTTACGTGTTTCTGAGCCAGTCCCGACCAACCGATATTTCACTATTGTGACGTCGTGCCTCGTGCCACCTTCAATGCTGGTGCTGTCAGAGTCCAGGTTTGAAGTTTATTTGGATTCTGACGGGATTGTGTTGAAGGGCCAGGGGACAACAACATAGGGGCTCGTCCGGGACTTGGACATATTGAACATAATTTGGACTGAAACATATTGAACATAAGTTGAACCAAAAAAAAAAAAAATAGTTTGATAAAAAACGAATTTTGAGGTTCAAACTATTAGAAACTGTCAAGATTTCATATTAAGAGCACCATAGCAAAATAAGCAAAATCAAAATGTCAAAGGCTAGTGATTTTGACAAGGCCATGAGAGCCAGTGATCCTCAAACAGAGGAAGGTTATAATGCTCTGCTACAGCTGCAGCGTGGAGCACTTTATGACCTAGCTAGATTTTTAAATTTAGGTATAACCACCCGCACTGTAAAGGGGGACTTGTTAGCCGAAATAATTTATTATTATGTTGAGAAGGGTAGCTTGGCCTCTAATAAACAGAGAGTATTGAACAGTTGAAAGTAACGAAACCAGCTGCGTTTAATGTGGGGCAGCATAAGGCTGATATGGAGAAGTTAAAGGTTGAAGCTCAACTGATTAAAACTGAAAGTGCCGCTCGTATTGCTGAGAGTGAGGCGGAAACGGCCAGAGTGAGGGCTGCCGGTGAAATGGAAGCACAACGTATTCACGCCAAAAGTCAGGCGGACACGGTCCGCGTGAAAGCTGCCGGTGAAATGGAAGCGCAACGTATTCACGCCGAGAGTGAGGAGCGTATCGCGATATTACGGGAAGACGCGCAGTTAGCGGACGCAGCACAGCGAAGTGCACCGGGTAATGGTAGGACGACCGCTGGTAGCAGCCACAGGACTCGGAGGTTACGCGACAGGCCAGGTTCGTGCTGGCGTGGAACGAGAAAGAGATCGACGCGCACTTTGCACACTTTGAAATAGTGGCCAAAACATTAAAGTGGCCGGAGGACAGATGGGCACAAATGTTGCTATCAGCGTTAAAGGGCCAGGCCCAGATAGCGTGCACCAACTTGTCATTAGAAGACGCGCAGGAGTATGATAAGCTGAAAACCGCGATTTACTTGGCATTCGAGATGGTGCCCGAACATTACCGACAGAATTTCCGTAATGTGCGTAAGACTGACCATGAGACGTTTGTGGATTTTGTGCGTAAACAGGAGCGCCTGGTTAAGCGTTGGCTCCTTGCTGAAAAAGCGGAGACCAAGAGTGACGTGGAGACCTTGGTGTTAATGGAAGCGTTTAAAAATACGTTAGATAAACCATTAAAAACTCATCTCACAGATTTAAAGACACGTGATTTGATGGAAGCGGCTCGCATGGCGGACGAATATGCCTTAAGCCATGAAACCCGTGGAACAGGCACCAGAGATAATGAAACACGTCACAATCCCTCTGCTAAGTCTTATCAAAGTAAGGGACATAGGTTTAATGATAGGGGGTGAAATTCTTATGCTCACAACCAAGGGGCATAATTTGCTGATCACAGGCCTGACAGCCAGAGTAATATACCTCCCGGGGTGGTTCTGGGAATTATGACAGCCGGGGGAATAGGGGTAGCTCAAGTAATGTGAGCGGAATGAGATGCTCATTTTGTCACTCACCTACACATAAGGTGGCAGACTGTTATCGCAGGAAGAATCAGGAACGTACTACAGAGAAACAGGAACGTTCTAAAGATAAACCGCCAGTGGAGACTAAGAGTGTGACTTTAATCGCACGTGAGATACTTCCGGTAGAGGGAGGTTCACTGGGGAAAGGTGGGACAAATATTAAGTCTCGTGATACGGAACTAGATATATTCGTCGATCATATAAGCACAGGGGAACTTAAAGATGGGTTAGGCAAAGTTAAGCCCATTAAGATATTACGTGATACTGCGGGTGCGCAGTCTATGATTTTTAGATCCAGTTTAGGAGAGGGGGGATGAAACCTCCTACATAGGACAAGACGTAATCACTGATAATTTACAATTATAAAATGACCCGGTCAAGACAATCACGACTGTAATTGATGTTTATATTTTTTAAATTTTCAAGAATATATATTTTTATTTAATCCGTGTCTCCAACCAGACTTAAACAATTTGTCTGCGGTCAAGTTGTAGATCACGTATATCAGCAGCGCGCACAAGAAAAAAAGCGTTATAAACATGTTAAATAGGGACCAATATACTAACCGTTGAAACTCTTGGCACAACTAGAGTCGTTTTTATTCTGTTTTATTAGACGATTAAATCACTCTTATAGGGAACGAAGTGAGTGTTTGAACATCAAGATTTTCAAAGTAAACAAATATAAGTACTTTTTACCCACTTGAAGTTGTGGGTCGCGGTTGCGAGACACACCTTCAAGAGGGTGAAAATTTACTTTTTATAATGTAGCACTTTAAGGTTTTAATTGAAGACCAGGGGCCGTATTCCAACATGTAGTTTGATGAAACTGGTATCAGCATGAATCAGCAGGAATAATCGTCTAAGCTATAGTTATGTAAACAATACATACATCCCGTATCTCTGAACCTAACCAAAGCCGTCGCAAAGGGTCGACATGCCAGGTGACTCCACACATTGTGTTCTATGTAATGAAACATTTCCATGTTTAACTTTGGTGGAAGCATATTTATTTAACAAGGTTTATACAACAGCAAACGCTACGTTAGTGCCGCCTGGCGATGCTAAGGTTGTCAAATTAAAGTGACCAGGTCAAGTTGTGTAAATGAGAATAAATGTATTTAAACATTTTGTTAGTGTTGCATGTTTACACCATACTGACGCATATTATATAACGCACATCCCCAGGCGTGAAACGTACATGTCGAATGATAATAGGACATATGAACGAATATTGACGGGCACAAACGGATTGAATAAAAATATCATCCGTCAATTTTTGTCCATCAAACCTCTTCGGCCAACTGTGACAGGTGTTTTAAACCATGTCAAATAGTCTTGTCTCAAACTGAGCCGTCTTTCACCATTCTAAGCGGCTTCGTTGGCTGATTTCCAACTATTTCAGACACTTTTCCTAAAGTTAGTATAGTAGCAAATGTTCTTGAGCATATGAATTGACAGTTGACACTTAGGATGATCTGTGATGTTTATTAATCTTTATTTATTTATATACCTCGTGGTGAATGTAAAGGGTCTCAAAAAAGGGGTCTCTACATGTGCGTGTCTTTCCGTGACTCACCAGTGAATACAAGGCCTACTACTTGACTACTTTACAGAAAACACGAAACGGGAGGACTTGATAATGGTCATGTAGGCCACATATTTTACAGGAGCGAACGTAATGTGAGCGACAGGTCATATTTTTGTTAAAACAGTCGATTCGGATCTATAAATATACACTTTTTCCAATGATACTTTTCACACTGCACACGTTGACAAAGATAGAGCGGTTAAACCACGACGACCGTGAAATAGGGGTTATATATAATATAACTTAGACGTTGACCCAATGTTGCTTTAATGTTAGTCATTGTCACAGATGGTGCGCCCCTTCAGTGCAGGGATCGACTTTAGACCACATATTCTGACGTTTATGGACTTCATAATCTGACGTCTAATGTCGATCCCCGCACTGGAAAAGCACAAATATTAATATTGGCCGTAGACCAATAACATATAGGTATTCAAATGAGGCGGAAAGAGCTAACTAAGACATTTATGGTGATTTCAAATTGAAAAAAACCCATTTGTTCTCTTGGTTTATATAAAAATATCTCAGCCCTATAAGGGTTTTCTATGCATTTTAACTCGAAAAAGTAGATCTGAACATTCTCATCACTGAGAGCCTGTATGTTTGACTTTTTTTATTAAAAAATAAAAATAAAAATACGTATTTTTTATGATTTTAGTCTGATTGTGTCGCTTTAAGAAAGAATATATATATTGGTTAAACAACAAATAAGGAGAGCATAGAAATAACGTGTATTGTAAATGACTTTATTTTAAGGTGAATCAAATTTATTATTGATTTTGAAGACATCATATATATAATAAAACTATAATAATGTGACTGCTGTCACAATACAACGTGAACAAATGTCATCTGTTTGTTTGTTCTCTGTTTGTTTTTGGCGGCAATCAAGGCTGGTTTTTCTTCAGGTCCTGTTTTTTGTTTACTCTTGAGCCACACTGTGAAGACAGACTACTTGCCACCGGGAATATTGAAGGCTGCAAAACAAGACAACAGAAATGTTATCATCAGTAAATGACCCCCCCCCCCCCCCTCAGAACTCAGCTATTGACTCCATTTTTATTCACCTTGAGGTATGAATTACCGCTGCGATTCCTGCACCAAGGAGCATTGAGAATTTGATTTATGCTGTTTTAATATAGGCTCAGCGTTCTAGACGTTGAATCAGCATTAAAGGGACAGTTGATGTTGACATTTCAATTTTGACAAATTATTTTATATGAAGTTATATAGCCTTAGCAACATACTATAACAAAAAAAAAAATTAAACGCACCGACAAAGACTAAACTAGCTTTATTTCCAGGTTGTATAATGCTATGTAAGCTAATCATTCTGTTATATACAACATTTTAGATCACAAATTCCCACTTCTCAGAGGGTGAGATCAAAGTCTGCACCATGGCACATGAAAGCAGTCGTCGCTAATTGGTGTCTTAAAGGCAGGGCATGGGGGATACATCAGCAGCTCTGATTGTCTACCCAACGCTGGACCCAATGCTGTGGGAAAATTCAACAATCCCTTAGGAATACAAAGTTTGTTTAGGTTTGTCGCTGGATTCATAAAAACATTGATTTTAGCTGATATTTAGTGAATATTCTGATTGCAGCTGATCAGGTGCATATTACAGGGCTGCCTTATATACATGATCTAGCCCTCTCCTTTGTGGTGGGGTGTCATGTAGGAGGTGCCGGAATCTACCATAAATTCTACTTGTTTACTTCCTGATACAATCTTCTCCTCATTGGTGTGATGTCATTATGACGTCATACAGAGGGGGGGGGGGGGGTTGATGCTGTCCCACTTTTATTTCCCAGAATCACCGACCAGAATGACACCCTCCTTTCTCATTTAAAAGGATACGTTGGAAGAACGCCGATTTGGTGGTATCGTCCCTTTGGATATGAAAGAGTGCATCAGCTTACAAAGTAGCAGGTACACCCTTTTATATCCAGGCGACGATATTGTTGGGCCAGTGTTGGGCCACAACTGGGTTACTATGCTGACCCTTAACCCTTTAAGTCCTCACGATGCATAAAGGCATCATTTTACATCCCTGAAAACTTAATCCTCAGCCGATCATTCCTCGTCCACCTGGGTTATTTAAATGTAAACCTCATGCAATTTTTTGTTTGTTTTTAATTTGAACAGTATGAAAGAAGATAGGGTTTTGGTTATTACGACAGTCGTGTAAGCTATAAGATTACACAATAGCGTAATTTTTAAATAAAGTAAAGCATAGATATAGATGTGTGCTTTTACCTCATCCTTTTTGAGGATCACATTGACACTCAGTCTGCCACTAAAATGCCGCTGAAAAAGAAAACTTGCATTGCGCTGCTGCTCTGATTGCTCTAATGTCTGTTGTTGCTTAAGAGCCAAAATACCCACAACTGCCACGTATACATGTAGGCACCTCTACTACTCTGCAATAGATTGCTGGGCCTTCACCATGATACTGGGCGGGGGCCCTAGGGTAGTGGTTAGCACCGCTGCCTTTCACGCCAGAGTTCGGGGTTCGGTTCCCGGTCTCGGCGGTTTCAAAGAAACAAATGTTTCTTCCCCATCCTCGTGTGAAAGTCAGTATTGTGGGGAGCCTCCGTGACCGAGAGGTAGCGTGCTCGGCCTCAGACCGCCAGGGCTCGAATTTCGAATCCTGTGTCTGGAGGACAGTGTCATCTCAATCATCTCACCATCCTCAGGAGGTTCTCCCGGCCCAGTTTAGCCTATATGTGCACAAAGGTGGCCTAAAGCCCGATTCATTTCATTTCACCATGGTACAAATTATGTTTGGGCTATGTTGAGTTTGTAACGATTCTAGCTTATTCTTATTCCTGTGTCCAAATTTCGGAGTGCTATTTCTCCCTGAGTTTTCATCCAAACGACTTCAAGCCTTGGCACCATGATCCTTAGGTATTGAGGTTTTATGCTATGATATTTTAAGAGATCTGAAGAGTTTAACGGGATTAAATCCGGATGTTAATGCCTCCAAAGAGAGGTAATTCCAAAGAATGGTATCTATGTTGAATAAGGGATTGCATTTTAGCTTTTTAGTTTTTCCTCCATTTTCAGAGGTTGGTCATTCCTCCAGTTTTTAATATTTTTAAAATCTGTTTCTTTGTAACATAATCACACACACAAGCACGTTGACCACATGGTTGTATGATATGTTTATCTATTATATATTCTGCACTAATTACATTTGAGGGCGAGGGGGGGGGAGTAATTGTCATGTCATTTGAATGACGGGTGAAAGCATTACATGTCGGCTGCTATCCATTCATTGTGTGAATAGATTGAGGCTGAAATGCGGGCAGGTTGTCCTGGCTAGGTATCACTATTAACCCTATAAATGCTAGATTTGATAATTAATTTCCATTAGCTTAATGCTGTTTCAATGCAGGGCCAGTCTTGCAGACAGATGCCCACCATTGAACTAACCTTGAGTGTTTACCATGAACAGTAACAACCTTTTAAGTGCTAGATTTGACAATTAAAATAACAGTTGTAATTTTATCAAACACAAAACGTCGACCCAATGTTGTTTTAATATTGGGCCTGCATCGCAGATGGTGATACAACATTAAACGAACAGAGAGTCCAATCAATGTGTATACTGGGCCCTCTGAATGTGTTTCCATTTCACAAACAAATATATACTAAAGTTCTGATTTCTGAAATTTGAAGTCTGAAGTCCGATTTTTGAAGTCTGAAATCTAAAATTCATGATTCGCAAGAAACCCATGATTAAAATTTCAATTAATCTGTCATAATAAAAATAACCCAACAAAATTCCAAATGGCCCACAAAAAAAACACATAAAACGTAGTCCAAATATTATTGTTACTTGAAAACTCATGATTCCCTTCTAATTCTTTAATGTTTTCATCAAATAATGCTTTTAAACAAGCAATTGTTGAATGAGCAATGAATATGCATGTCTGATCATGTGACAAGTGTTCTTACCCAGCAAATACGATACATCAAACCAATGTTGTTTTAATGTTGGGCCTGCGTCACAGACGGTGGGCTAACGTTAAATAAACACTGTTGGTTTGATGTATCGTGTTTGTTGAGTAGATAGGCTCTCTTGGCGTGACCTCTTCTGTGTGGACTGTCGTGACTAAAATTGCAGTGAGTGACAATGCATATTATGTCTAATTTTGCATATTATGTCTAATTTCGCTCAAAATAAGCGACTAGAACGATTAAACCTCAGCGGTTCGTTTCTTTGCCCAACTAGTTTATTTAAAGAGTAAATCTCAGACAATCAAATTATTGTTTAATTTGAACAGTATGAAAGAATATATGGTCTTGGTTATTACGCAGACGTGTAATTTATATGATTACACAATAGCGTAATTAGGCAAAAAAAAAATCAAAAAAAAAATCAGCTGAGGATTAATTGTTACTTGTTACTTGAACAATTAAACCTCAGCCGATCATTTCATTGCCCAACTGGTTTATTTAAAGGGTAAGCTCATATAATCAAAGTACTGTTTAATTTGAACAGTAGGAAAGAATAATAGAGTCGCGGTTGTTACGCAGATGTCTAACTGATAAGATTACACAATAGCGTAATTGTCCACTAGAAGAATTAAACCTCAGCCGATTCATTGTCCAGCTGGGTTACAAATTACGCTATTGTGTAATCTGCTGATTAAGCAGATTACACAATAACGTGATTTAAAACAGCTGAGGATTAACATGATTAATTATCCACTAGAACACTTAAACCTCAGCTGATCATTTCATTGCCCAACAATGAAATTGTAAAATTCACTTGTGATGATTTGGAGTTGATCTGAGAATAACTAAAAAAACAAATAAATATATTTATTTTGTGCTTCTAGTTATTTCCAGATCAACTGGGATGTAAAATCCTTCATGAAAGTTGTGACTGAAATGGGTAATCCTTCTCTGGCGACAGGCCATGAGCTTGTTGCTCTTGATACATGTGATGTTATGGAAAATGTAGTAGCTATGTCTCTACACAAAATCACTGAAGTTGGCAACAGTCTTCATTAAGAATATATAGACACACATCTTACAAATGCTACTGCTCCTGTTTCCCATAAAATTAAAAAAGGAAAGGAGAGAATGTTGAAATGTTGAAAGAAAATACCACTCTCATCACACAACTTTTATATCTCTCCAGTCGAGACCGGAAGCAGATATGGTAGATTTCTTTAAATATGAAAACCAACAAAAACCCCCTGCTCTATTGGATTGTGGTTTGCTTGGAGCGGGAAACAAGTCAGATATACTGGATTGTATCAAAGCTCTAACAGCCCGCATTTATGCAGCAAGACAGGCTTTACGTATGGTTTTTGATATGGCCGCTATCGTTCATATGGTGCGCTCAACCAGAGCTGCAACGTTTGCAGAGTATGTTTCTCGTTCCTTGCCTGGGGTACTGGGATGATTGCTAGTAGTAGTACTTTTTGCCCCCATCCGGGGAGGGTCATTAGGGATCTGCTCCGTCAGTAGCATGCTGTATGGCATGGTACGGAAGCACTAGTCTACAGCAATCATCCAAGGGAAGCTGCAGCCTCCTCGTATCTGGCCATAATCTTCGGGAGGATTGCCAGTGGAGTACCCTGGTTCCCCCCCTCAACTGCGGTGCTAATGCAGCTCTTGCATCACTGCTGGCGCTGATGTAGGCTGTGGTAGCCTTGAATAACCGGCAATAGCTTGTTTGACATTAGATCTCTCACGTGGGATGAATGGAGTTACCCAGAGGGAGTTTATCCTTCCTATTGTTACTCTGGGAGTCTGGGGACTATTCGACCCAGGATAGCGGAGCTGCGCGAAATGCCACGGAGTTTCAGCATTAAATTGCACAGCGAAACCCAAGTCTCCGGCCGTCTGGGTATGTCTGGGGGTAGATCCCCTAGACATGCCCAGAACCCCTTTTCGGGCGAGCGAAGGAAAACGCTCTCAATAACCCACCATGCCCTATCACCACCACCCTCACATCATAATATGTACATCATTTTATCTCATCAATTGACTACAATGTTTTTATCGTATTACAATGTCACTTAAAAGACCTTTGTGCCGAAAAGTGACGTAAAGCAATGATTTACTACTACTACATTCATTTCCTAGAGAATCAACTGGCGTCTACAGTGGAGCGTGTCGATGCAATCTGGGACACATACCATGATATAATTTATTCTCTACTGGCAATTGCTCATTAGAGAAAATCCCACCGACCCAAGCTACACTCTTCGAACACGTTAAGATATATGTATTGCAAGCCAGTTATCTAAAGCAAGTAACCATCAGCAAAGAGATACTATATGTACCTGACTTTGGTATGGGATGACCACAGAAGGATATGTTTGCCGTTATGGACAACCCTTGCTGTCGCATGCTGACGCAAGCAAGGCATGTGCCATCCTCTTACTCTGTGGTTGTACAGAGACATGTAAGGGGAATTGTAAATGCTGTAGAGCAGGTGTCAGATGCACATCGCAGTGCAAGTGCGAGGGTGGATGCAATAACAGTGATGAAACAGTAGAAGTTTAGCCATGCTTATCACTGTGTTACTAAAACACTTAGCGGTCGATCTGGTTTAATATTGAATTGACTGCTACACAATAATGCTATGTTCATATAATAATTATCTAGAGCAGCATTACGTGGTTAATATGAAAGCCATGCAACCGACCCTCTGTAAAAGATTGGCCAGTTTTTATGTTGAGGTCTGTGGAGGGTAATTTTGCTTGTGTAAAAAACATTAATTGTGTAATACATAAAATATTTAGAGTAATTTGACATATTTTGTTCAATAATAACTTTAAGTGTTAAATGTATCTGTATTAGCGAAAATTCTCATTTGGATGACACAGTTTTTAACTATTTTCACTCGCTGGAATATTTGCATTGTGGTAGTGAAACATAATTGTAAATGGATGAATGTTTGTAGTTATAATTTAGAAGTTCCATCATCGATTTGTATACCAGCATTCTGCATGGTGGATTTGTACGAGTACAATTTTGATAACAAATGTACAGACAGTTTAATTTTTACTGTGTTATGTCCAGCTTAGAAGCATTAGAGGCTGAGTTTGTTATTATATATTGTGGAAATAAATGTACTCATGGTACATAGGTGACTGTAACATTACCTACATAGTCTTATAAATAGCTTCATCATCACAGAACGGTTTGGCGCGACTTGTGACAAAGTCTCTTTGTTTTTGTCACATAACTCCTTTTCTAAAATCTTTGCACTGGTTACTTGCTCGTTACAGAAGCAAATTTAAATTATGTTCCCTGGCCTACCAGGGATAACCAGCATATATTCGAAACATGCTTCAGCCATCGCGAAAGGTGCCGACACTTCGTTGCAGTGATCTAGATCAGCTGCATGTTCCACTGGTCAGAACCGTGGTAGGCAGCAGGGCATTTTCTGTTGCAGCACCTAGACTTTGGAAATAAGTTCCTTTAGAAATGCGAAAACACAAATTAGTTTCCGGAAGAAATTGAAAAAATATTTTTTTGCTCGGGCTTTTCTGATTTAAATCCTCGGTGCTCTGGTTGGCCCCATCTTCCACAACAAGTTATCTTACCCACGAGTACGCAGTACGATACCTTGCTTTATCGAGCATACAGTCCAACTATTTTAAATAGCCAGATACCTTGAATGTCGCGCGTCGCAAGACCGGCCAATCAGAGAGGCCTTGACCAGGCCTTGACAGCTGACTGAGAGCATAGCCTGCTTGTTTCCGTTGGTATGATAGATCAGATAGGTAGATAAGCTCGGAATCTCACGCTGATGTCATTGTGTTCCCATCTCCCTGAATGGCGGTACACGTCACTGTCCAAATGAGAGATTTCCCACTTGTCTATATAGTACATCTAGCAACGGATACATGTCACTGTGTATGAGAGATGAACAAGAGATCAATTCTTCGCGACCTTTTATGACACATTTATTAATCGGAAACATCCAATGAGGTTTGAATCTCAGACACACCCCAAGATGACCACGTAGACAGAATAACTGATTGTAGTACTCGATACGGCCAGGCTCCTGCGGTATGCACTCGCGTGAGCCTGGCCAAGGGAAGATGGTTGGCCCAGACGACAAACGCAAACGGTTTTGGAACTATGAGTCAGATTACGATTATATTTGTGGCGCCTCTGAGCTCGGATCACCAAGGATTTAGGCGCTATGGAAGTTTATTATTATTATTATAATTATTATTTCTATTATTATATTATTATTATTATGCATAAAAAAGTGTTATCTTACTTGATTATACCTTTTCGCATTTGCAACTTATAACTGATTTCCGGCGGTCATCATGGATTTTACAATATATTCTCCACTCCAAAGTCGGAGATTGTTTTTTAAATGAAAATATTAAGCTTTTTATTACTCATGACCAAAATATTTTGCTTCCAGTATGATTTTTATTACGGTCTTTAAATTATAAGGTATATCTAAAACCGTCTAATTTCAGTTAAAATACCATTTATATATATATATTAACAGGTTAAATAATTTCCAAATTAATTTTAAAACGTGTTAAATAGATTCTACATAGTCTAAAATCTCAGAAAAGTGCTATTAAGTGTGTCTCTACTGGTATTAGTTTGCAAGTTATGGCATGTACCTTTTATGAATGGCGGCCATCTTGGATTTGTCCAATATGGCGCCCACGGCGGGAGCCCAGCTTGGCTCCCGCGAAAAATCAAAAGTATATGACCTTGGCTACAAGTGGTCCAAATTAGGCGCTTGTGGAAAGATTTGAACAATTCAGGGTAAATATGGGTTAAGCTCCCTGACTATCAAAATAGTTGGACCAAAAGGTCCAAACACAAAATTAATTTTCGCGAGATTCTTGAATTCGCATTGGATTTGATGCACCACCAAAAAATCCCCGAGCCATACGCGTATTTTTACATCTTTTCACCGAATCAGCCATCCGTGACGGTTTGAGGTAGAAGATACGTATCCGAATTCAATAAAAATGGCGGAGACAATATAAATCATCACACTAATTTCTAAGGTTTACCGCACGAAATAGCACATAAAACTATCACAAGCCATCAAAACGATATGGGCAAAAACTATACACCCCCCAATAAAAAGTTGTCTTCTCTTCCTTTTTTCTGACATTGTGAATTTGTGAGAAGACGTCTACGTGTTTTGTTAGAGGATATGTATACCCTCTGAATTTATTTGAATTAAATCATTAATTATTCACCGATTCCGATCCGTTTGATGTAATATGTAATAACTTATGAGCTTGGAAAAGGGACCAACGCGCGGGGACAGTCTTTAGACTCAGAATCTGACGTCTAAAGACGTCAAATTCTGACGTTTAAAGACGGTCCCCGAGCTGAAATGAATACAAAAAATGTATAATAGCCGTAGACCCATAATATAGTATATAATTTAAGCATTCCAAATTTATCTTTAAATAACTCTTAACCCGTTTGTGACGAGCCCCGGAGATCTCCGTGATTTAGGGAGACCATTCAGATACGAGGCCCGGAGATCTCCGGGTCTGATTGCATGAGATAACTATGACGTCATAAAATAATCTCGTTTCAGAAACAGCCCAGTAGCATAATAATCTCGTATTCAACGGGTTAAAGGACTTATCTTGTCAAAAGCCATTGTCAGCATTTCTATTCGTTAAAAAAGAACAATGGATGTATACATTAGCATTGAATTTGCTTGATTGACATATATTTTGAATCAAATTGCACATAGTAAGTAATTTTCTTACACTTGAAGTTGTGGGTCGCGGTAGCGAGACACAACTTCAAATGGCTGAAAATTGAAATTCTATAAGTTAACGGTTTAAAGGTTAACTTTTTAAGCGCCATTGTCGCACTCACAAATAATAATAATTAAATGGAAATTAGAATAATGAGCATAACCATTAAAAAAACAGTCAGCGACTGCTAACCTCTGCCGCGCTATATACGGGCACCGACACCACACAATCCTCGTTTGCTAAAGGGCTGTTTAACCACACCCCACATCGCGAGGAATGGGGTGCGCCATCCGAATTAAAAAAAAATCCCCGAGCCATACGCGTATTTTTACATCTTTTCACCGAATCAGCCATCCGTGACGGTTTGAGGTAGAAGATACGTATCCGAACCGCTGCCGTACCTTACGAAAGTACTCCCGCATCATTACATATCCATGCCGGATGGACTAAACCTTACAAATACATTTGCAGTAGCCTATCTTACGTACGCCTTTACCATGTTTATGTACCAGCCATACACAGATGCCCGTGTGAACTATTCTGTGAAACTCAATAGCCTTGGCCTCCATTGTTGTCACCGAGCTAGCTAATACAATGAAGTATGGGGAGGGAGTCTTATAAAACTTTGTTTTCACCGAGTTTCCATTCAAAACGGTTCCCGGTGACGTCACTACGTTTGGCGATATACACGCTACGACCAAAGTAAATGCACAATCCGAACACGAGCCGTATCGGTCGAATGGCGATACGTTCGATACAAATCCATTACATAGCCGACCTACGAATCCATTATATATGAAGACCTTATAAAACCAAAATAATGATATTGTTATAAAGTTGCATGCTTTTAAAAATTGCTCCACTTGTAGTTGTTTTATAAGTTTCTACGATTTCCGGAGGTTTTTTTTTGCTACTTTCATACTAATATGTAGTTATTTTATCTCTTTTTTTTGCGTGGGAAACAAAAAATATGTAAAATTATATTTTATTTGATTTTACTTTTAAGTGGAATTACCATGTACAAAGTTGCATGCTTTTAAAACTTGCTCTACTTGTTATTGCTTTATGCGGGAGTTTCTACGCTTTCCAGAGGTTTTTTTTTGCTACTTTTGTACTAATATGTAGTTATTTTATCTCTGGCTTTAGCGCAGGAAACAAAAAATATGTGTAATATATTTATATTTAATTTTACTTTTAAGTGTAATTTTAATGGTAATTACCATGTATATAAATTTTATCATGGATGTCGAACTTTGTTAGGGTGCTGGTCACCCGTATTCGACATCCTGATGTACACAATTTTATTTACAATTGCATATTTGTACGATTATTGTATATATTTGTGTATAGAAAGGCTAATAAATAAAAACATATCATACGAGCTACATCACGTACCATCCAGTACCATCCGTACAACGTACTGTTAGGGACCCTGAACAGTCCGAAGAATGGTCATTCGGGAATAAAAATCGCTGAATCAGCCATTCCTCACGGCATTGTCTGCTTACAAATGAAAAATGGCATACAAGTTGACCAGAGTAACAGAAATGAATGGTATGTCTCTCGATTCAGGTCGTCTATATCACAGTTCGCTTCGTGCGTATCCCAGTTCGGGATGGTATACTGTAAAGATTCGTATGTCATACGAGCTGTACCGATGATTCGGAATGCCCAGCATGCGAATCGAGCCAGTACATTATGTGCATATATGTTTGGGATTGCAATTCGGCTTGTCGGGCTCAAGCGTAAACGTTATCGGTGCGGTTCGAATGTCATACATCTATTGCGGCCCATGCGTAGACTTCTACTGATCCGAACCCAACAATATGTTACGCATTAAAATGAATTTCATCCGTACAATCCGAGCTTATATACGCCCCGTACGAATCTCAAGCAGTGATTCGTGTGGTTCAGCAACATTTTCTAACATGTTAGAAAATGTCCCGAACCCTCCCGTACCCATCCAAGCCGCCACGCACCATACCACGGTATACGAATCAAATTCACCGAATTTTCCAAGATCGATTCGGGAAGGCGATTCGTAAATATTCGTCTGCTGCTAGACTGGGGTTTATGTGATTGTGAAGTGGATACGGATCGTAATGCGGATAATCCCCACATTTAATGGATTCCTTAGCCAAATCGTTAATCGAATTCTGGATCCCGATCGTAATCCGGATCCTGAATCTATCAGTTATCCGGATAATTTTAAAAATGTAATGCATTGATCCTTGGCCATCTGGTAATAAAATCATGCAAATCCGCTCAGTACTTGGTAAGCAATCCTGCGGACGGACAGACAGACAAACCATCACGACCAACTTATTACCTCCGGGGAGGAGGTAATAAAAACGCTCTGGGTTTTTATTTGAGTTGTTCTATTTGGGTATTTCATAAAATAATGACCTTGAGTGGATATGCGATGGTATATCATAGTAGCTCGATAAAGCTGGCAATTATTAGAGATTTGATAATAAATGTTAACCCTTTGCCTGCTGAATGAACATTAACCGTCTGCCTTCTGATCGCTGATGTTGTCAATTACCTTTAGTCAGATACCTATTTAGTTAGATACATTTAGTAAGATACCTATCTGTCAAATACCTTTATTCACAATTCGATTATACTTAAATATGTTTGTATATTTATTATCATGTATGTATCTGTGTAGTGTATGCATGTATATTTTTAATCAGTTTTTTTAGCCGGTAAAGCCACTGTTATTGGGAATTAAATGACTGTGCAAACATCAAGAGTTTGCTCTGAAATTTAAAAAAAAAGGAGTAAAATTTTAAACACTTGAGGTTGTGGATCGCGGTAGCGAGACACAACATCAATATGAGGAAGCAGAAGTTGATAGATTATAGTAGCTATCTTGAGAACAAATAACTGCGGCGGCGGCGGCGGCGGCGGACCGTCAGCAGCCCGCCTTGGCGAAGGTTGCTTAATGATTAAAAATTAAATAAAACCTTCGCTTATAAAAACATACTTCAGCGCTTTAAGGGTTACCATACAAACACATTATAATAAAAAGTTTACGTACCAGGACATTTCCTCATATTTTCAGTTGTTGTGAGCTGTTATTATCACCACTGCTATTCCTATATCACAGTGAATGAAAATAACCAATTTTATAAAATTGACCAGTGTAATATCGTCCCATTGGATATGAAAGGGTGTATCTGTCACTTCACAAAGTGAACATTTTTCGTACCAGGTCATTTCCTCATAATTATCTTCATTCGATGTGAGCTGTGGTTATTGCTGTCGCTATTCACAGATAACAGTGAATAAAAATAGCACATTTTATGAAGTTGTGCAGTGTAATATCGTTTCCGTGGATATGAAAGGGTGTATTTGCCCCTTCACAATGTGGCAGATACACCCTTTCGTATCCAAGGAAACGATATATCAAATAGAACATCAAAACGTCCTTATTTGTATGGATGAAACTAATTTGTTTTGAGTATATACAATTCAATATGCCATTTCCTGTTTCAAATAGACATTGGGGTTTAACCCTTTAACCGCCAAATTATTCAATCTGAATTTTTACCCACTTGAAGTTGTGTCTCGCTGACGCGATCCACAACTTCAAGTGAGTGAAAATTATTCAGATTTGACAAAATAGAGGTTAACTGTTTTCAAATATTGCTGATCTTTAACATGTTCAAATGGTGGTACATAAAATGCTAATAAAAAATGAAAACCCGAATATATGCGGCACCGGCGGTTAAAGGGTTAAAGGGTTCAGATATATGCGGCATCGGCGCTTAAAGGGTTGAGATAGATTCAAAGCGATACATTGATCAAATAGTGACCCATATTCAGATTATAATGATTGATCACGCGAACCAGGAATCATGCACTAGATCCAAACCGATACATTGATCAATTATAGTGACCCATTGTCCGATATAACGACTACGGGACATTAATATTATTAATTGTCATGTGTGCATTCCCGGGTGATATATATATATATATTTTTTATCTCTAAATTGAAAATACGACACAATCAGAATATAAAAATAATTAACCTAGGCATTAGAAGTTCACTCAGTTCACTCAGGTTTGTTTTCCCATACGGCACGTGTACTCCTTTGAGTGGGCATGTTATTGTGGTTATCGCTTCTGCCTGTCTCGCATGAGCTCGCGGATTTTCCGCTTGACCCTTTCAAGCCTGAACTTACCATGGTCATCTTCATCCACTACAAGCTGCGAATTGCTGTCGCAACTCTCGACTTTACTTATAGTGGATGAAGATGACTTGAAGTTGGTGGTAAAAGCTATATATTATTAAAACAGCTCCATGAACATTTTCGATCTAAAAACTCCTAGATTTTAGGAGATTAGGTCATTCTTCAGAGATGCAAAATGATTCTTTAATGCATCGTGAGGACTAAAAGGGTTCAAAGCAAAATGTACACTCGTAGAGATTAGTGTTGTTGGGAACCTCAGTAACAGAAAGGTAGCGTGCACGGCCTCAGACTGCAGACTGTCCTATGTTGTTTCAGAAGGGCAGTGTCATCTCATCAATATCGCCATCATTTAATTGAGATTTATTACACTTTCCATTCCAACTTATTTAAAAAACAAACACATGTATGAAGGCACATTTATGAAGGTAATTAATTCGTGAATTCGATGCATAAAGATACATGTACTTAAAAATATCTTATATCGTGAGGAAATGCACTGTGTTATGGAAACGAAGATGCCTACAATGACATGACACAAGCAGTGTAAGGTTAGAATACACAAACATGCCATTGGATCACACCCAGTTACGCGCACCTCCATTTCTTACACTATTGTTAAAAAGTAAAAATCAGCCATCCAGACTAATTCACAGACCATGTTGAAACTACATGTAATTATCTGGGGAGAAGAAAATATTGTTTCATTTAAAATATTGATAATCATGTTATGTCATGGATATTTATAATTTTGTTTAGAAAATTACTGCGTTTTCTAGACCATTGTTCGAAAGTTACAATAGCGGGGGGAAATGAAAACGAAACAATTTTCTAAAAGTACTGAAATTCTATATATCGAGCTAAAAATAATCAGTCCAAGGCTTGTATTCTACCCTCAACCTATCGAAGAGTGGTCCAGCCTGTCACATGACGGTGGAATACGGCCAGGCATGACTCTAAACCAGTTCACCTCTTGCAACGTGAAATCAGCCGATACTATTTATAATATTGCTTACATAATTATGTCGACTGCTAAAGGCAAATACAATTGTGTGTTGACCTTTGACGTTAGATGTCAATGATTTCTCACAGCAAACATCCTGGTCTTCGACGCGTAAATATTGTTTGGAAGAAACAAATTATTCTAAAACGCACGAAACTCATGAGCACATGATAGCCGGTTACATTTTATTGTGATTTCAACACTAACCAATTTAAACAAACAATAACTTTTGATAGCGCGCTATACTAATTCAAAATAAAAAAAACGTGCGAAAAATATAGTGAAATGATATATCTTTGCTGTTTCTCATTGCATTTCGCTTATTCGTTGTTCCGCACTTTCGCACTTTCTCTGTTTCGCATCACCCTTTCGCACTTTCATAGTTACGCTGTTTCACACTTTCTTTGTTTCCCAGGTTAGCGGTGTCTGATCACCCCCGTGCTACGTTGAAACTAGTTTACGCTTACTAGGGTACGGTCAAATTAGTTTCAGCAAACCCCTTCGATATCTTGATACTCCGATAATTTCAGTGAAATCAACCAAGCGTTAAAATAATGCCTCCTGCAGAGGTGCGGCGTTAATCATTGGTGCACACCGGACGTTTTTCTGACGTACATGTAACTGTGACACGGGCGTGAATTTAACGTCACCGACCTTCGTCCGGCGTCTTTCCAACGGTGGATTTCAATAATATCTGACGTTATCTGAACTTTATATCTGATGTCAACCATGACATTGTTCTGCCACTGGTGGATGCACTCAATTGAACATAAGCCACACAACATTTATTCAAATGAAGCGAAAATAACTAACTAAGACATTTATGATGATTAAAGTTCAAATTTCTTGGTTTGTATAACAATCTGCCCGTGCTTTAAGGGTTAATATCGCAATGATAGATCTAGACCAGACGCCAGGCTATTCAGCGTCAGTAGACAGGGAACCCTTTGTTACAATAATCAATGTGTAAATAACACAGGAGAAAGAGTCCAAACCTGTCTACGCAATGTTTAAGTTGACAAGGGATCCCGTACTCTGACAAAAGACGTGAAGCCTCCGTCAAGATGAACAAACATAAATATCGTTTACAAAAACTTTGAAGTTGTATTTCGAAGCAGCAGCTTAACACGGTTTGACAACACAAACAAAAAAAATATTCAGAAGATTTAAAATTATTGAGATTTTTTATTCGGAAACCTAAGACGTGGTGTATTTGCTGTGAGTTGTGCACAGAATGTGGTAAATTACAATTATTATTTGTTTTATAACTGGTTTGAGTGCCTTCTTACGCGACATATTTCATGGATTTTTCTTAATTGCTTTTGCAAGTAACAATGAAGATGGTAAGAGATAAAATGATAAATATAATTTAGTTTTAAGACCAAAATATATCCGCCAAAAGTGCAATAAGAAATATAAGCCTTAATATAATTTTATCCTCACCAACTAAAAAAAACGGCCGCCTAAAGATATTTCTGCCAAAAACATAATAAATATGTTCACCAAATACGCAAAAGAAATAATCGCCACAATATATGTCACAAAAAAACGCCATAAGAAATGTCAACCACAAAATATGTCTACCAAAAACGAAGAAAGAAATGTTTGCCACAACATAATAATGTCCGCCAAAAACGAGAAAATAAATGCTCGGCAAGAGATATATAAGTTTTGTATTATTATTATTGAATTTTGATGACTGTAACAAGTATTTAAAATGACTAATAAGGTGATGTTTTTTTTGCTGTTTTTTCCACTTTAATGAGATAAATAATAATTAAAATTTGAAAAGTACACTAATTGACGTTGTTGAGCACAATGAGATCAGCAAAGTACAATCTACTGTAAATATAAGAAAAATACAACCATGCTGTGAATGAAATTGAATACCCTTTCACTTAAAACTTGTTTTTTAAAAAACTACAACTTCTGAATATCATTGTTCGTTCGCGAATCAATTGCATCAACAAACTGGATATATCATACACTCCTACATGATGAATAAATTCGCTGAGCCATTGACGTGAAGACCTCACAGGGAGGTATAACACAAACAAAGTCAGAATAGCTTGCACAGACATAACATTTGATTACGCCCAGTTACGTAAACCTTGATTGATATATTACACCACTGTCATAATGTAAAAAGCACCAAGACTCACAGATAATTAATCAAACTCTACTACTGGGAAAAATAGAGATTACGGTTTTTGAAATGCATAAAAATTTTAACGCTATTAATAAAATGCATGGAAAATATTGGCATCAACAGAGTTGTACCAGGCAAGGAAGTTTCATAATTGTGTAAAAAAAAGATTAGGTCTTTATAGCGGGTTGCAACAAAAACAAAAAAATATTGAATTCCTATATATAAAGTTAGCAAAATACGTTTACGTACAATGTAATTGGGATTTAGAATAACTTGTTGTTGCCGTAATCACCGCTAAACCTACTAAACTGTAAATATCTATACGAGATATGATTCTAAACCAGTTGACCGCGTTTAAAGTGAGTCAAACCGCTTATAATCTTGTTTGCGTAATGATGTCAACTAAAGGCAAATAATGTCAGGTGATATATGGATATCAATGTTTTCTTATAGCAAACTTCCTGGTCTACAACGTGTAAATATTATCTGCAAGAGAACGATTGATTTAAAATGCGCAAAACTCAGTCTACATGTTATCGACATCTAAAAAAATAACCTAAAAAATACATCAACTAATTGGTTGGATAAACTTAGATTAGCTGCTACTATGTTTACTTGGATAGAACTGATGATTACCTGATTAAATAGAACGTTTTTGCTAAATAATTGTTGATGTATCCTAATTTATCTGAACCGTAATGTGGTAATTTCATTAAAATGCATGGTAAGATATAACTGATTCGCAAATCAAAATAAATATTCGGAAACCATGGTAAAGTAACAGTGGTAGGCCTATACGCCATGAATATGTCTGCATGGCAAGACACAGTGTTGAACTATGTTTTCAGGGTTGCCGAATGGAGAGAGAAAAAATTTTCTTTCTCAACTTTGTCTGAACATGTGTATTATAAAGATAGCAAAACAATCGATATGTGTGCCTTTAATAGGTTACATGTATACCACACTCTACAAACCATCCTATTAGGGGGGGGGGGGGGTCAGTGCAGTTAAGGGAAAACTTAACATAAGTGTTTTCACATTTCCCGCTGAATAATTATGTGCACGGATCTAAGTCAAATTATTAATATGAATATCAGCAGGACAAAACAATAAACGAAGTTAACATAATTATGTGTTCGTGGAAATTTATTATTTTACAAAACAGAATGAGGCCCGATTTTCTCTGAAATTGAAAACCGGATTATTTGTTTATAAAATCTTCAGCCCCCCCCCCCCCCCACGATATTTCAATGGAGAATAGAATTAGATAGCGGTACCTTTGATCTTGTCATACGGAGAAACATGCCGAATTTTTAATCGTCATAGTTTTGGTCATGAATTGGTCTTTAAACTAAATACCACTCTATGCTTATTAAACCAAATGTAGAGACTTAATCGGTGATTTATGTCACATTTACTTAAATGATAAAATTAGCCAATTGCCACTAATCAACTTGTTTTGTTTAAGTCATAGTATATAGTGCTATAACCGGGTGTCTGTCTACATTATGCCTACACCGTTCTATAAAATTCAGCTTTCAATCTATCTGTGTTTTATAAGTTTGTTATGTTCTACATATATTTGGTAACTATGATCAGTGTAGTATAGTGTTTTGGAACCACAATTCCACACGATAAGTAAATATAAACACGTGATTGACAACGTGTAGACCAACCAGACTAAGCCAACCCAACAAAAGACAGGTATTGAAGCAAAGCTGGGGCAAAAACGGACAGTCGTTGCAGAAGTTGGGAGACATTGAAACAACATTGTTTTATTATTATATCTTCTATAGCGGCTCCCATAGTGATGCCCTACTCCTGTATGACTACTGGTATAAATTATGTGTTTAGACACGACAAAACACTGCATGCCTTCTGTGGTAAAACAACACAGACTTTGACGATCCCCAGATTTGCGCCACGATGAAGATCCAGATGCTCCTGGTTTTGCTCATGACTGTTATAAGTGTAACCTATGCCGGTAAGTACTGGAAATTTGTGTATTGTTGCATGTATTTTATATATTTCAGGGGTGATCAGTGAACGGAACAGGTAGATTTAAATGCCGAATCTGGCGTAAATCAAAGACTTCCAGTTCAACATCTTAACTGTATTCCTTCTATGTCGCTGTGCCATTAAACCAAGTAAATTGATGTCATTTTGTCATAATATGACTAAAGTATTGATATGGCAATGGCGTCTTTTCGCGCCCAGGGCTCCGACCCAGTACCTATGATATGATATGTATGCAACACATTGCAATATCAATATCTCGTGTCACTTTATTTTTTGGGAACTGTTCCAATTTGTTTCTCCGAATCTCACATACAAGAAAAAAACAGCTAGCTTAAACTTAGTGTATAATGTATTATATATATTTGTGTTTATGTTCATAAACCAGTTTACAGCTATTATTTTACTCTTATATATTTTAAATATTTTGCATTTTTCGGGTAATGAAATGTGGATAATAATAATAAATATACATGTACATTATCACAAATGCGAATGCTGTACATTGCTTTAACAACAATATATAGTTAGCCAAATTATGTCAAAGTTGGCTTTGACACAATCAGAATTCATTACACACTTCAAGCCTGTTAAACAGCTTAGATCACTGTGCAAAACCACAGCAGGTTCACTCGGGATTTGAGTTCGGTCCACAACCCAATCAGATGAGTCAATGCAAAAGGCTTACTAAAATGTTGAAACGATCTTGCAATCTTAAAAGAGTAAAAAAGGAATTACACAACATAACATGTCGCAAGTGACCATTTTTGGTAACTGCTTTGCTTGATCCCTCACAAAGCTCACAAAGTTGTCACTTAAACACGCTTGCACTGAAGGGGTTAGAATCATAGCTCTTAAGCCCGATAGCTTGCCTAAAAATGTTTTCTGTGTTTTTGCAAAACATATAGGCCACTATATCTGGTGTTATACATACATGTTTCAAATATACCACCGGTTGTGGGACGTTATAACTAATATAGCTTTTAAACATAAATGATAATTTTCATTAATTTGAAGCAGCCAGCAATTGTGTCAATGAATGACATACATGTACTTGGTTTCGGATAGCGGCGGTTGACCTAGTATTGATTCGGCCTATTCATTAGGATTCGGACCATCGAAACTTCGCGTCAACCAGGTACCCCAGTTCAGCAAAGGTGCTAATACAAATCCATCACAAATACTGCAACTCATGAGATCTCAGTAGCCTATGTTTGTAAACTAGTCCAGGAATATATATTTCAGGGTTTGGTCGACCATTGTAATACTGTCTCTTCATGCCAAATAAACATTTTAATGACAATGCATTGCAGATGACATCACGACAGGTGTTGACTGCATACGGAGTTGTGTGGGAAGATCTGAAGGAAAGCACCAGTCGTGTCGCGGATGCGAGGTGTATGTACTTTGCAATGATGCAGGCTTTATGAGAGATGACATACCATGTGAGCCAGAAAACGGAAAGAAAACCTATTTCAATCCAGTCCTGAAAAGCTGCACCGTCAAGAACTCGTCTCTGTGTAGATTGAGAAGTGTAGAACAGCCTTATCCTGGTGAGAATCATAAGGCAATGCTAACCCTTATTGCGCGGGGACCGTATTTAGACGTCAGAATCTGACGTCTGTAGACCAGTTTAGCCTATATGTGCACAAAGGTGGCCTAAAACAATATTCATTTCATTTTCATTTGCAAACCTGCGATACGTGAAAAAAAACTTTAAGATATATATGTATAAGCAACATTATATTTTATAAACATTATTGTGATTAACCCTTTCACTACTGGGAGTAATGTTCCCCATAGTACTAGGCCCTATTGTATGACGTCATATAATTAGGCCGTCGTGGCGACGACCCACGTACTTTAGTGTACACCATTTAGGCCGTCGTGGCGACGGCCCACGTACTAACGTTATATCCAAACATATCTAATCTATCAAATGTGAAAGATTTTTAATATGGTGTTTGGCATGGGGAATTGTAGTTTGGCACAGACACGGTTGCTAAAACGCTATTCCCCGCACACTATGCGTTGAAATATTAAACAAGTTCAATATTTAATATTCTTACTTTCTAACTTTTTTACAAACTGTTTTCACTACAGATGGAGCAATCTATATCGACTGGGGAAGAAATACATGTCCTCCAACTGCTGAACTTGTTTACTCAGGTATATATATAATATTGTTTTTCATATAAAATCATAGTTGACTTAATTAAACATTCCCATTCTTTGGATTTATCTAAATTTCCCCCTTTCGTGACGCCTACCTTGATTGCTATTTCGCCTGCAAACTCTTTATTTAATTACTTATTATGAGTTTAATATTCATGGTTAATATTTGAATTAGGCGGCACTTAATCTTGAAAAGAACGCGCCCGGTGAGGCACTCCCAGAACACCGCCAACCCCCTCCACCAATTAGGATTTAAAACGATAATCCGTAAGTACACATCGTGAAGGACCGTTAGCAGTCACAGCGGCCATAATGACCCGAGTTTAATAAACTGCTGTCTACTGTTTATTGCGGTTTGAGTGTGAAGTGGAGATTATGTGAAACTCAATGACCTCGACCTCCTTTGTTTTCACCGAGCTGGCTTATACAATGAAGTATGTGGGAGGGTTCTTATATAACCTTGTTTTCACCGAGTGACGTCACTGCGTTTCACAGGATGAAGTATGGGGGAGGGGGTGTTATATAGCCTTGTTTTCACCGAGTGACGTCACTGCTTTTCACAGAATAGTTCAAAGGGACATGCTGTCTAAATATTGGAAGAGGTCACGATTGGCAACATGCTAATTTGTTTTAATGTATTACTGTTGATCTGGTAATTTTCGCGTATTTTCGCGCTATTATAATAATGCTTTCGCGAGATCCTTAAATTCGCGAATTTGTCCTTTTCCTAAAGACCACCTCATTAGTCTCACTTTATAAATATTACACTGATATGGAAGTAAACTAGATCTCACAATTATACATGTTAGTTTGGCTAGATAATGTTGTTAGTTCTAAATATACTCAAAATACGTCCATGTGGGGTTTGTTCGAGCAAAAAACGGTTTTATAAAGTTTCATAAAGTTCGTGTGTATAGTTGAAAGGTTTATTCGATCTGTGACTCGGAATATTGTTGAAAATTGGTGAAAAAAGTGTCAATACTATGCCTACGTGATATGTTCTCAGTCTCCAGCTGAGAAGTCAAGTGTCATGTGTAGGCTAGACTAATCTTTTATTTGTGTATCTCGAAAACCCCCTCGACCCCCTCGACTCCCTCACCCTTCGACCGACGACCCTCGACTTGATGTTTAAAAAGTTTTTGTTTACATAATTATAACTTTGACGCTGGGCCAGCATTAACCTAACATTGGTTCAAAGCTTCGTGCTGTCTGTCTGCGACGCTGGCCTAACATTGAACCACCACGTTGATGTAAGACAGTGGTGGGAATCGGACAGCCTTCTGTACACCTAGTGCCCGCATACAATATTGCGTATCGTGCTGCTCCCCTATACCATCTTCCCTAACAAGTTATGTTACCCACGAAACCGCAGATCGATACCTTGCTGTATCGAGCACTATTTTAAATATTGAGATACCTTAAATGTTGCCCACGCTGTGTCTCAAGACCAGCAAATCAGAGACAGCGCTTGACAGCTGCCTGAGAGCAAAGCTAGCTTGTTTCCGTTGATATGATAGATATAGGGAAAAGCTCGGAATCTCACGCTAATGTCATTGTGTATGGAACTCCCTGATGGATGCCACTATATGATTACTGGCCGCCATGAGGAAGTTCAGTGCACCTCACTGTGAGATTCCCAACTTGTTTATACCTTTAAATGCCCACATAGACATATATAGTACTCGATACTGGCCAAGAAAAAGTGACATGTACATGCACGAGACATTCAGCCAATGTTAGGCCAGCGTCGTAGATGGTGGTAGTTCACACCAGTCACGTATAGTAAGAACCTACCTGCTAAAAAATGGGCAAAAAGTCATTAATCAATATTTGTATTTTTAATACAGGCGATAACCGGATCGATAATATTTGATTCATTATGTTTAATATTCAGATATGGATTAGAATGGGTAAATTTACATTTTATGTTTTCTTTGTTTCAAATCTGTATATCAAATCACCCCATACAATCTAACTGGATGGATTTGATTCGCTCTTGAACAGTGGCTACGTACGTTATGATTGGTAATCCTAATATCATTGAAATCATGATTTCCCTATCTTCTCTAGTAAATTAACAATTGACGCTGGTAAAATTAGCATTAAAAAATAAATCCAAAAGTGTGACAGATTAAGTCCATTTTGTTGATTATCGCCATAAAACCATCAGTTGTAAGATTCTAGGCATACGACATTGTTGGGAAAGCCCGAGCATCTAGGCGATCTAGGGCTTCATGTGGTGACGAGTGCTGAGATCAGCCCATCTCGCCGTACCCAACGTTGCAGTATGCATTTTCTTGTACGAATATCTATCTGAAGCGAGAGTGCGAGATGGGCTGTTGTCACCATACGTCTCCTATTGGAAGACAACGGCATGAGTGCGAGAAAAACAGTTCTTAAAGTTCCTTTTCAGAACTAATAGGTAGAGTGTGGACACGCACGTCTGCTAAACGTCTTATCTGGATAAATGTCCAGTTTTGCAACCATATGTTTTAGATGTGGTTTTCAAGGTGGAACCAAATGTCAGATGGCATTAGTTGATGTACTAAATGCATGTTATGTTTACAGGGTTTGCTGGTGGGTCAACTTACCGCGTTGACGGAGGAGCTAGTAACCATATCTGTATGCATGATGATCCCGTCGTTTCAATAAGAACAGCAGCCTATTCGTATGTGTATGGAGTGGAATACCAAGCCCCTCCAAATTCTGGAATAGCCAGTCAAGATGTATCGTGTGTTGTTTGTCAAACTACAAGAAGATCTACAATGATGATTCCCGGAAGAAATGCATGTGAGCCTGGTTGGGTCACAGAATACACCGGGTATCTGGCGGCTCAACACAATAGTCACAAACCCTCAGAATTTATCTGTGTTGATGACAATGCTGTGCCTCATCCTCACAGTAGTCCTGGTGGAGAAACTTACACCGGTTTTTTATATCCTGTTGGCGCATATTGCGGGTCTCTGCCATGTCTCCCTTACGTAAGCGGAAAAATGGTGCTTTGCGCAGTTTGTACTCGTTAGAAGAATGAATGAATATATATATACATTTAAAAACACCTTATTATCGGGTACATTAGATACCCCAATAATTCCCTGAAGAGAAACTATCATTTAGGGGCGTCGCCTCCATCCCCCGCCACCGACATCCAAGTCTTTTCTAAATGTGTCCAAATTGTGGTGTTTTTTTAATGCCCAATATGTAGGGGTATAGAAAAGAAACACCCAATGATAATGTAGTTTTAAACAACGCTTCCTGTTCTTCCCTTATTACTAGCATGTCATGTGCTTTAAATAAAAAAAATAAACAGATAATATTCCTGGAGATAACAATTTTAACATATTTATAAGCCTTTATATATAACATAGCAAATGATTTTTCAGCTAATTGTTATATTTATTATTTTCCCCATTCAACTCTATCTTTAATTAATTTATTTTCCTTATTTGATTACTCATCCTATTCATGTAGGTTATTACAAGAAAAAAATAATGTAATTTATTAGTTCATAACGTTAAAATATATTTTCAGTTTTGTTGCTATCATATGAATGTAACACATTCTTGAGAAAATAAAATATCGTGTTTCTTCAGTTATTGTTCATTTTGATCATAATGTAAAAGAAAGCCAAGATTGATTGATCATAGCTAGGCATATTGTAGTCTATGGTAGTTAAAGGTAGTTTCCCTAACACAAACTGAGATGGGCGGCACTTTTTGGTTGATTCTGCCCTGTGGAATTCAATATATTATGTAGCAAAAGAGCTTTATTTTCGACCCCGTTTATTCCAGTACTATTTGCTTATTATCAGATTATACTGATCTGTGTTTAAATAATTCATAGAGTGAAAAGAAAACATTTAATTAAATGCACAATTTTGGCTTCTTAATATGGCCATACGATGTGAACATGTCCATAGACTAGAATTGGGTTGCTGTGGCAACGTAGTAAGTATATCGAAAGCCCCATTTATCAGTTAAAGCAGCCCCTTGGGATGACATCAATTTTCGTTTTTAGTTCCGTACTGAAGTAGTGTATCCCACGGATCATGTTTTTATTTTTTTCAGAATTTTCATATTTTTATAAATAATTTTAATCAACATTTCTATGAAACCAGAAGTAACACAAACAAGCTATTTGTATACCTGAAGGACGATTAAATGTTTTCACAGCATTGGGCCACATGCTGATGGCATCGGCCCAGCGTTGGGTAGACAATCAGTGCTGCAGGTGTGTCCTCCCGTGTCCTGACTATGGGACACCAATTAGCGGAGACTGGTTTGATCTTACCGTCTGATACGTGGGAATATGTGATCTAAAGTGCTGAATATTGCTGACTTGTTTTGTTTACATGGCAATATACGACCTGGAAATACAACTATTTCACTCTTTTTAAGTGCTTTAAAATTGTTTATTGACTTTTTCGTATTGTCAGTTAAAATCAGTAGGCTATATAGCTTCATATAAATAAAATTGTCAAAATTGACAACATTGAAAATGTCTCATCTCAAGGGGTCCCTTTAAGCTAAGACTCTACATACGCGTCATGCGTGAAGCGTAAAGCGTGATGCGTGTTCACCGAAATCATTGAAAATAGAAAGAGCGACTCCACATGCACGTCATGCGTGATGTTTATTCGTTTTGGGCTCGCGTATTCACCGCTCTGAGAGCGGTCAACACGCATCACGCGAGCCTACCGTGACGTCATTTTATAGATTCTCTCGAGTACCCCCCCCCCCCCCAAAGATCCTTGCATGTGATCCAGGGACAACCACCTCAAACATAGGACCAAGGAATAGACCCTATGGCAACAAAACGTTGCCTTGGCATTTATCGTCTCTCTTGCACGATTGACTTAGCTAGTAAAGGTTAATCTGAAACAGGATCTCTCTGAACTGCTCCCTGCATGGTCATCCGAACATATGGATTGAAACGTTCTGAATCCAAATCCAATTATCGCACTAGATTAGGCCTATATGCCTAATAAACGCTATATGTTTTTCTTTGCCTGATTATCTCATAGAATCACAACATGTGTGTTCAAGATTTTCTTCTCATGTATAGGTAGGCCATGCGCACAGTCTGTTAAGTTTATCCTAAATTTCGCTCATAAAACCTTTAGATATAGATAAATAAGGTGCCATTTCCATGTGTGTAAAAAAAGCCACAAGAGTTCCACACTGGTTGGCTCTTTCAGCAAAAAAAACATTAACGCATCACATTTTGACGTACATGTGGAGTCTTGAAATATGCATAACGCTTCACGCAACACGCTTCACGCATCACAAATAACGCGTATGTGGAGTCGTGGCTTTATTCCCGGATTTCTTATTTTGGACATGAATGTCCGAAATTAAATGTCTTCCTTATTTCTCGCTTAACTGGTAAATACACAACACAATTTTTTTTAATTATGCAATTCTAGTATATGGACATGCTCACATCTTATGGCCATATTAAGAAGCCAAAATTAGAATACCGATTTTTTTATGATTTTAGCCTCTGATTGTGTCGCTTCAGCACTATATTATATGCATGATGAGGGATCGAAAACATGCATGAAACAATGACACATTTCAATTATAGCCGCGTTGTAATAAAATATATCCTTATTTTATAATAATTAATTATACATAAACTCTAAAATTTGTAAATGTTCCATGATTTCTCAACAAATTAGGAACATCTGTTGATTTTAATTGCATTATAATATTGGATGTACTGATTTCTAGCAGTTCACAATGCTCATTTACTTCAATGATTCTGGTGTACACTTTTTCTGAGGACACACTCACACACAAAATGAACTTCATCTTCTACCAAAGATATACACAATTTATATAGCCTCTCCTCAATTGCTTCCTTTTTCAATTTCAATCGGTAGTAACCTACACGCAACTGAGCGAATACACAATAACTTTTAACATACCTTACGGCATATAAAAATGTTTTTAAAAATAAAGGCGGTTCTTTAATTCGGTTTATTTAGTAAAGCCTCCATCAACTTTTTTCTTGTTTCGCACGTATAGGTTTTTTCGCAATTGTTAAATTATACAGTTCACAAAATTTTTGATATATTGACAAATTAACATTGGTTTGTTACTCCAGCTATTGGTATCTGTTCAAAGTTGTACAATATAACTCTTCCATCTTTTAAATTATTCCAGGACATACAATATATATTCCAAAGTTTAAACATTGAGAGAAAGTGTCTATATGTTGGCAGCATCGAGTTGAAAAGTATATGGAGTCCCATATATTGGAAAGAAAAGCACTGATCGGAACAACACAGCTGTCAAATAGCTTGGTGTATGTATAAGAACCTGCACCCTTCAGATATTTAGTTTTTGATATAACTGCACATAGCTCCTTCAAGCTTCATCGGTTAAACACACTATGTATACCAAAATAAAATCCAATATAATAATAAACATCTACAATTTCCCAGTAGTCTTTTTTAGTTTCTAACCAGACGTTTAGGGCGAACATGCATACTTTTATTTGTATTTGTACTTACATTCAAGTACATCCACAAACAATTAGCTATATGATTTAACATGAATTGTAATTTTCCTCACTTTGATGAAATATCACAATTTTGTCAGAATAACATTAAGCCGACACAAAAAATGCCAGATATCAGAAAACTGTTCTAAATTTGTAATTAAGACATTGAGAAAAATGTTAAAGGTGGGAGCATCTCCTTGTTCGACACATGTGGCTGCATCAAACCATTTTGTAGACATGCTATTAGGTTTAGCGAATGAAGTATTACTGTAAATGGACTTAGTCGCACTATATATGTCACTATCAACATTATGGGAAAGTAGTTTGTACAATAACAAATCTCTTGGTTCCAGTCGAAAACGTTATCAAAGTCTTTGCATGATACATATGTTCATTTACTGGATTAAACTTCTTTGGGAAGTACATAGTATTCATGTTCTTCAAATGATCGTTGTTCCTTAAAACCGTCTTAGGAAATCAGTATACAATAGAATGTGTGTGTCCTATGTGTGCACTACTAATTTCTGAGCTATTTAGTAATTGTATTCGGTTAGAAAAAAAATCTAATTGGGTTTCGTATATTGTCTGTCCCGGCAAATTTCTTTCAACTGGAAATGTATGAGCGATTCTCTAACGTTTGTTTGAATTTCCAATTCAGTCCTACTAGGATTTAATTTGAGAATGTTTTTGTACACCGAAACCTGATTTGCCAGAATATTTTTTTGAGAACAAAATATATTTATGACTGCGTTATTAGTCTGGAGGCAAACTGTTACTTTTTTTAAATTCGCTCTCCCCGAAAGCTAAGTGGCGACCGCCATACTAATATCCTTAAATACACCTAGTTCAACAGATATCGGGCGCCGGTCACCTTCCTAGACCATGCGCAAGGTCGCTAGAGGTCACCAAAGGTCACCAAGTGTAACTTTTATCATTTTTTTTTCAGCTCAATAGTAGCCGCGTAGTGATATCTGATAAATGTATCAAAGTCAAGTACATGGCGAACATAGATTTCTCACAAAAGAGATATATGTGTTCTAAATTATACATGAAACTACTAAAATAAAAATCTTCAATAGCGTTTTTCTCTGCTTGAAGCTAATAATAACATAATGTAATCTAAAACTTCTACAAACTGCTACTGACTGTGTAATCAAATAAATGATGTAACATTCCCTTATTTAAGAAGCAATAAATGTTTTTTGCAGGTATTAACGGCAATCTCGTGATTCGATTTATATTTCAGGTCCTATTATTTTTATAGTCTGGAGGCAGATATCTGAAGTATAGTATAATTTTAGATCTGGCTCACTCCGAGAGAGTAAAAGCAATCAACACGCTAATATCTTAAAGTTTACATAGTTCGACAGATATGGGGCGCCGGTCACCTTTTTGGACCATGCATAAGGTAGGTCACTTGAGGTCATCAAAGGTCATCAAGTAAATACTTGAACAAATTTTAAATTTGGCCTACATTGTTGTGTAATTTATGTCTTTCTAGGTGATTTTGAGTCCAGAAGTTCATTTATTGTATGGCGCCGTTTTTAAATTAAAGAAAAAACAATATTTGTTTACCACCTAGATATGTGTAACTTACGGTTTCTAGATGATTTTGGGTCGGGAAATTCATTTCCTGTTTTTTTATAGGTAATTTGCCCTACATTCACTCATAAATCGAAGATGGCCACCGTTTTAACTTTATTGAGTTAAACAGGCTCTAGATTATATAGCCCTGCTAGATGATGCCGCTGAAGATCATCAGTTAATCGCCAGATGTTAATGAAACTAAGTATCCCAGCCACATCCCAAGTTTACACAGGCGCACTTATCAGCAGCAATGCTTGTATGAAAGGGACATTGCTTGTATGAAAGGGACTATGCTCCAGTGCCGTGGTGATTAATAATGAATATAGCTCCTACTTATTTAAATGATTTAACAATTGATGTGCCATAATTCTATAGATACATGTAATACAATGTTTTCACACATCCAGAAGTGATTTTGATAGTCATTGAAAAAAACACATTTTTGTGACAATATATCTCATTGATATACCACACCAGTATTTTAGTATTCTTTTTTTTATGCCTAACTTTTCACACAGGATGATCAAGATGGCATAGATTAATCATCATATGTAGTCTCTGTATAATAATAGATAATAATCATGAAAATGTTATAAAGTGGATATTACTAAAAACAGTTATTTTAATGTATCACACTGCACTTTTTGAGCTTTTCATCATTAATTTACATTTGCTGATAAGCCATATACGTGCATGCAATATGATATAGGAAAAGTGTGTCGGAATTAGGTCTAAACTAAATTTTGAAATGACCAACAGTGTAGTTTAATATTCCATGCTATAGGTTATTATTTCACTTTCCAAGCCAATTCATTGCTGGTTTAAAGATAATAATGTATCACACTGCACATTTAGAGCTTTTCATCATTAATTTACATTTGCTGATAAGCCATATACGTGCATGCAATGTGATATAGAAAAAATGTGTCGGAATTAGGTCTAAACTAAATTTTAAAATGTCCAACAGTGCAGTTTAATATTCCATGCTAAAAGTTATTATTCCACTTTCCAAGCCAATTCATTGCTGGTATAAAGTTAATTTAAAATTAATAATGCTCAACATCAACTGTAACAACATTTGGTACGTGGAACATATACAGCTACACATCTTAGCACACGTATCTTAACAATGCCATTTAATTTAATTTAAAGTGGACATTTACAAAATACCAAGTGTTTTATCATGATAATGTCACTTACAATGATTTTAATTATGTATGCGGTAACATGTATTTGTGCATGTGATTTTGCCAAACTAACCATCTCGCATAATTTACATGTACATATATTTCTATGACAAATGAGTAATGTAATGGAATGTAATGAGTCTTATCTACGTCAATAAAATAAATGTATGTCTGTCTGTCTGACTGTCCGCTCAACATCAAAAGTTACTGTGACAATCCGTCTGTAGTTGATCTAAGCTTATTTTTTTTATTATGCCTATATTTTGTTCTGGTTTTACTAATAGGCCTAATATTATATTTATTAAAAATAAAAAAACGGCGGCCATCTTAGATTCATGTGTAAAATATTGGTTAAATTAATAAAAAGACTCAATAAAAACATTATCCGCCCAAAATTACTTAGCAAACACACACAATTTTTATCAAGGGGTTATCGACTAAAAGATGACGTAGAATCCATAAATTATACATACAATGTATCTACACGATCTAAGTGGTAAAGCAATATTATTTTTATCAATTGGAAAACAGTGACCATCTTGGATATGTGGGTGAAATATGGGTTACATTATGTCAAAGCCCCAAGAATAACATTTCTCGACACGAAATCATTTAGAAATAATAGGACCTGAAATACGAATCGTGCCACGAGACTACCGTTAATACCAGCAATAAATATATATTCATTTTCAAATGTGGGAATGTTACATCATTAATTTGATTACACAGCCAGGAGCTACTTTGGTATCTCGGGATGAATAAAAAGAAGTTTAAGATGGCATTCTATTATTATTAGCTTCAATCGGAGAAAAACGCTATTGAAGATTTTTATTTTAGTTGTTTCATGTATAATTTAAAAAATATATATCTCTTTTTTAAGAAATATGTGTTTGCTTTGTACTTGGCATTGATGTATTTACAAGATCTTAATATGTAGCTATTATTTAGCTAAAAAAATTTATCATATTTACACTTGATGACCTTTGGTGACCTCTGGCGACCTTACGCATGGCATAGGAAGGTGACCGGCGGTCCAAATTGGTAGACCTATGTATATTTGAAGATATAAGCATGGTTGTAGCCATTTCGCTCTTGGTGAGAGCCAGATCGAAAAATAAGCTATATTTTCAATATCCGCCTCCAGACTATATATTTTCTGCATCAACATATGGTGTGTAGTTGTGTGTGTCATCAGCATAAGGTGATATCTCATACCAAAAGCTGTTATTATTGAGCTGAAAGGAGTTCTAGTACAAAAAGGAGCACAGCACAGAACCTTGCAAAACGTCACACCTCGACAATGACAGAGTAGACAGTTCACCGTTGACTTTAATTATAGGATAAAGCCCGAGAAGCTCTACATTCCTGGCGTTGAAAAGGGTCGAGGCCGAAGGCCGTGCCTTTTTCACAGCTAAAGCCTAAAACACATAGAACGCGAGCGTCACGCGAGCGACACGCGTCACGCGTCATACGCGTAAGCAATCACTTTAGTTCATTTAACATTGCATAAATACATAGCTCGCGAGCGTCACGCGAGCGTCACGCGGCACGCGAGCGTCACCGATCACTTCTGGAGCGACATTTAACGCGTGACGCGAGCTTTACGCGAGGTGAATCCACAGTATGACGTCAACATAATTATTATGATTTATTAGGGAATTCCCATATATCCACGTGGTGATACAGCAAGTGTACGTATGTAACGTATTTTTAGGCAAGCAAGCTTTCCTTCAATTAAGTCTTATGATGCCGAAATGTGAAAAAAACAGAAAACAGGCCCCTCGATATGGATTTGTTAATTACACAGGTCCAGGAAAGACCATGCCTTTTAATACGATTCTGAGCATCATTTCTATAGAGATGCTGATAAGATGTGTATCAGCTGGGAGGAGATAACCACGATCCTGAATACTGATAAGCTGATAAGCTGATATTGTTACTGACATTATAAAGTAAATGTGATCAAATATATTTCCTATATGGTTTTCATTAATCATAAACAGTCCCAATTGATCAAAAGGGACAGCTTTGTAATTATAACAAGAATGCACGAATTAAAATATCAAATTTAGAAATGTCCAAGGAACCAATATATCTTCACTATAATTGTTGTCACATTACCACAAAAGCAACAATTATGAAATTCATAACTAGCGTTATTTTGGAAATCAGTATTTTGTGTGTTTTTAATGTATAAAATGAAGAGGACATGTGGTCTAGGCCTAGTTGAGTCAGCCCAGAAAATCATGGGCGTGTGTGTGATTGGACATGGTCATAAAATGCCGCCGACAATGCGCAGCAACTTTATGTGCATGTATGTTTGACGAACAAGTTAACCATTTAAGCCCTCACGATGTATTAAAGCATCATTTTACATCTCTGAAAACACACCTAATTTCCTACAATCAAGGGTTTCAGAATGAAAATTCCCATGAAACTGGCATACCAATACATCAAAATTTTCTTTAATTTTTAAACCACATCAAATAATCTCCATCCACTACATCGCGGCTTGTAGTGGATGAAGATGACAATGTATAGTCAAGCTTGAAAGGGTTAAATATTGTGATCCATGCTAGCATTCCGAGTTTGGCAAGTGGATACTTATTCAAGGCTACAATTAATTATTTCCCACATGCGCACTATAGCCTCTGTGAGTTAAATGCTGAGCAATTGTATATGACTGGAACTTGGTTATTGACCTCGACCTTGACTTATTCCTCAAGGTCATAGCTGTAAAAACACTTTAAAATGTATTTCGTCCTTCAAGACCATCTATAATGTTTTTTTCTGTGATATTTGACGCGAGGGAGGGGGGGGGGCATAAAAACAGTTTTTATCTTAAAAAAACACGAATATCAAATACACAGGGTTACTAATGTGGCCAATGGGCCTACACATAGTTAATAATTATGAACATCATCCACTAAACCCTTTAAGGCCTCACGATGCATTAAAGCATCATTTTACATCCCTGAAAACATACTTATTTTTCCTACAACTAAGGGTTTTAGAAAGAAAATTTCCATGAAACTCCAATACATGGCAATTTTCTTAAACTTTTCACCCACATCAAATCATCTTCAACCACTACAAGTCGAGAATCGCGGCAGCAATTCGCGGCTTGTAGTGGTTGAAGATGACAATGGTAAACTCAGGCCTGAAAGGGTTAAAGGAACAGTATAGCAATTTTAAAGTCTTTTGCTATGTACCCTTTCTATTTCTTATATCTATTGACATTGTTCTAGCGTCCTTTCACGTTGGACGGCAGTGTGTTGCCAAGGTATAGCACCAGCATCGCTATTGAATTACGTTAGCGGCAAAAATCCTTTGATGTTGATTGCTCAGATCTACTATTTTACGCTTGACGCTCGCGAGATTACGCGTCCTATGTGTTTTGTTCTGTCGCGCGTCGCTCACTTTAAGTGGAAAACACTAAGTGTAGAGCTTCTTAGGCTTTATCCGATACTTACAGTCAAGGCTGACTTGAAACACATTCGACCATAATAAGGACCATAATGAGGATCCCTCATAATCAACATAGCAAATAATGTAGTGGTGTATCTTAATAAGTTGAGAACGACCAGTCAAGTAGTATCGGATCAACTGTAACATCACCCCATCAATGCCAACTTACCAGGTCAATCCATTAAACAAGAGGTCATGATCGATCATGTCGAAGACCAAAGACAAATTTAAGAGCGAAAGAGCAGTCAGTTACCCACGGTCTTGAGCTGATATCAAATGAATAAAAAAGTGTCGTTTCAGTGAAATGACCAGCTGTATATGAAATACCTAAGTTGTGCATGTGAGATTTTATTAGATTGGCAACGATTGTCCCGATCAGTTTGGAAACAAAATAGTGATATCATGCTATATGGCATTATAACGAAAGGGTACGTTCTTGTAATTGCAGGTAATTATAAGTGACATGGTGAATATACACAAATACAATAATGATGGATGATTGTTGCATCTAGTTATGATATCATTCAATAGCCCACTGAATGAGTGACAATGGTCCGATTTATAGGGACATAGCGGCCGTCCAGTGGACGCAATATAGGCTACGCTCGCCTGCAATTGAGATATAGATGGGGATACTTAGTGGCCGGAGACTGAACCGGATCTCAGACTCAACCAATGCAGCAGGAACTTCGCGCGGACGCAGCAAGAACGGGATAATTTTTCTTTTTTTTGAAAACCACAAGGTTCTCTCGGCGTCCTAGCATTGTATTAAAACTTCAAGGACGCAGCATGAACTTTGATGTGATGGGCGTCTACAAAGTGAATTGCTTACTTTTTCTCGCAAAAGCACAGTGTTGAATTATAAAACCTGTCTTGCGTACTTCATGATGTTGAGGTTGATAATAACAATAATAATAACAACTAGATATTGCATTAGATCATGAGCAGAGTTACACTCTTATTTATTGATAACATTAACGTCACGCATTGGCGTAAACTTTAGGCAGAGCACAAGACTCGTGGGTAATACAGGTAATAACAGTCTTAGACTCCAAAGCTGATATAATTAGGATTTCATATTTATTTTATATTTTGCACAGCATACGTCTATATTTATATATTTATATTGAGATATATAGGTATAGATATAGAAATATACCATATAGATAGATACAGATAAAGAAAGATAATTAAGTTTACCATCTCAGTCCGGCATTTATTTCTCTTTGAGAAAACATTTCTTTCACTTCGGGAGGACATCCTGTTTACCTCAGCCGTTCTACTAACGAGTACAAACAGCGCAGAGAAGATGCATGTTGTGTACGTAAGGTAAACATGGCAGGGATCCACAGTAAGTCGTGGCGTGGGCTAAGTAGGCTGTACCGCCGGATGCACTGTTAGGACTGCTGTGAGGGTGGGGTTCCGCCTTGTCATCCACACAGATGAACTCTGACCGCCTGTACGTGGAGCCATGGTTACGCTCGGCCGCCAGGAACCCAGTGTACTCTGTGACCCAACCAGGTCGACAGGTGTTTGTTCCAGGAATCATTATCACAGATTTTCTTGCAGTTTGACAAACAGCGCAGCCGACGTCATGATTACGTAGTGTTGAGCTTCCAAGGTATAAGTATTCTACTCCATACACATGTGACTGGTAAGAAGATGTTGCTGGCACCATGATGGGATCATCATATAAACACAGATAGTTACTCCCTCCGCCTATTTGATTATAAGGGGATCCACCAGCAAAACCTACGAACACAATAATAATATACATCTACAAATTGTATCGTACATTGGGTGTTGTGAAAAGCATTGCTATGTCGCTGTACATGCATTAAATTTGTTGTTTTTCTCGTTCGAATGTTCAGCGCTCTGAACAGCTTCCAGCTGGCTACATGTGCTATGTAATTCATTCATTTAATTTGCTGCTGAGTATACCAGTAATAATTATTCGTGCCGCGGATTTACGACCAAACCCCTCACCACGATATAACAATTGACGAACACATTTTTAATGCACTAGCTGCTCCCCCCCCCCTCCCCCTGGGGTAGGAAAAGGATTGTTTTGACAAAATCGAAATAGTTACCTCCGCCGAATTACGATCCGCATTACTATCGAATCATTTGGATTGGTAGTAAATACATTTGATCTAACTGTATAAAAGATTACTTTATGAACTAATAGTCTCACAACTGTTGTGTATGTTTACCATACCTGAATACCTAATATACGGAATACGGCGTTGTTTCATCGGTGTCGGCTCGATCCCTGAAGTTAAGCAACGTCGCGCCCGGTTCATAATTGGATGGGTGACCGCCTGGGACTGCCAGGTGCCGTATACACTAAGACATCGTGCAGCGATGTCGTGTCGTGGGGCTCAGAGATCCACGTAAATCAGATGGCTCGTCTGACTGACTTTGAGCTGGACGTAAAAGAACCTCATTGGACGTGGCGCAGTTTTCATCCAGCGAGACAACAGAAAATCCACAATGTGGAGTACTTGGCATGCACATAAGGCTATGAATGATATCATGAATGATAACAGGCCTTGCTCAGTTACTCCCGTGGCGCGATAGCACAATAGTGCGTACTGCCACGTAATATACAGATACAGATACAGATGAATGCTTGAAATAGGTTTAATCTATGACGGCATAATTGAACATATACATTGAAGTTTTACTAGATAGGCTTACCCACTTAATGAATAAAAGCAATACTACTATTCTAGGTTTTACGATCAATAATTTCGGTGGAGGTTTGCAGTGTCTGACTGACATACTGTCTAGTTTAACACATAGTGTGGGCGCTTTTTCTGATATTCATGGTATTAAGTGTATTTTTTTAATGAATTTTAAAAGTGTAGTGACATGAATATGGACAGCTCCGCACATATGTTAATAGTAATATGTTTTAGGTATTGTGCGATAACACGAGATGTGCTATAATTTAACTTACAGCATTCACACAGCATTGCTTCAACGTATCTTGCTTGGAGTGACTTACTGATATAATCAGAACTACATAATTTATACTAGAAGCTAAAGAGCTGTATGATAATTTTGATAGAATCATACCTGCGTAAACAAGTTCCGCAGTAGGAGGGCACGTGTTCCTTCCCCAGTTAGTGTACACTGCTCCATCTGTGGACATACAATTGGAAGCCATTTTTGAAGATAAATTAACGGTTTCTGAAACACTTATTCGCATCTTTTTTGCATAGTGTGATTTATATTCTATAATATTATCCTTTTTATTGTGACAATCTAATGCATTAAAAGCACTTACTATAGTAATAATAAAGACAATAATATTTGTAGATATCACTGTTGGTATGTTATTATCTAACTCACCAGGGTGAGGTTTGTCTACACTGGTCAATTTACATAGAGATGAGTTGTTAATGGTGCAGTTTTTCAAGACGGGGTTGAAATAGGTTCTTCTTCCATTATCTTTTCCGCATGGTATGTCATCTCTCATAAACCCTGCAGCATTACAAAGTACATACACCTCACATCCGTGACATGACTGGTACTTTCCTTCAGATTTTCCCACACAGCTTCTTATGCAGTCAGGACCTGTCGATATGTCATCTGCAAAGACAGAACGGAGTTGGATAATTTGCCTCGTTTGTTACAATGCTTGACATTAACTCTAGATCTAGTTTGAAATCATATTGTAATGGTGATGGATTTGTATTAGCATCGTTGCTGAATGGAGGTCCTGGATTTATGCTGGCTATGATAAAACAACCGGGGCAATCAGGTCATATTTGTGACTGATACACATTGTGTTTTATGATATTCTAGCTACAGTATGATCTGATAATATAACAAAGGTCTTATATCTGATGTAAATAAAAAAAAAATCATACAGATTGGTGAGATTTCTAAAAAAGAACCCAGAAAACACGAGACATGCAATGTTTAATTTATTATTGATTATTGATCGACCGTTTTCGGCATCTAGTGGCTCATTGACCCTTTACCGCCAAATTATTCAATTGGAATTTTAACTGACTTTTGGTTGTGTCTGACTGACGCGATCCACAACTTAAAGTGAGTGAAAATAATTCAGATTGACAAAATGAACGTCAACTTTTTACAAACCTTGCTGATTTATGTCACATTTTATCTTTAACATGTTTAAAAGCTAATAATAATAATGTGCTAAAAAAAATGTAAAACTGAATATAATCGGGACCGGCAGTTAAAGGGTTAAATCCGGTATGGAATCAAAACTGTGTTCGGATTCCGGGCGGATCAGATGTTTTTCCATTGAGGTTGTGCATATTGTGCTCCAAGCTGTTTAATTGTGTTGTCTATGGTACTGTGCACGCTAAAGTACTTAAAGCATAAGGCATGGTCCCACCGATGGACTTCTTCCTGTCGCGATATTGACATTACATGATTGTGCAGAAAGCGTCGAAAAGCAATAATATTCACTCACTTTTCGGCATCGGCACAATAATAACACTTACAGCAGAATCAGACGTCAGAATCCAAAACATATATAATGACCGTAGACCTATAACTTAGGTATTCAATGAAGCGGCGGAAAGAGTTAACCGAGATATTTATGATGATTTCAAATTGAAAAAAACCTTTGGCCTCTATGGTTTATACAACACATATTTCAATGTCGTGTGGTTCCAGGAAACAGCCTACACTACACTTGACCACCATCAACGAAAGTTCTGTAATATTCGCCAAATATCTTGTTATGCTGGGATTTGTATTTCGTCGTTTGTGGGGTATTGTTAGTCCGAAATGACGCTTTTACTGATCGTTTAGCGTCAGAACTTGACCCATTAGCTTATGTTGTGTTTTTTTTCATGAACAACTTATGAACTATAACACACTTACCTATAATCTCAGTACATTTAGCTTATCTCCTTGATATAACTTGTAGCAATATGAATACTTCAGAATTATTGTAATCGATAATCGCGAACATGAATTGAGGTTTTTGTCACAATTTCATGAATTTGTTATGTCCAAATGATCGATGGGTCAAGGTTACATGATATTGTCGTAAACACGAATCAACGCGGTGGATGATCAATACCATAAGTTGTTCATTTCAAGCTTGTTCACATAGCTTACCTGCCTACATAACCGTGTACAAATGTAAAATACCCGAAGCATAAGGGGTCTCTTTTGTCTTGTTTGCTGATATTATATAATCTTTGAAATGCCGATAACGCAGTTTTTAATTTGTACATAATCTCTGGGATTTAGAATGTGTGTGCGGTCGTCCATGTCTACCAGTTTCGTTTCTGGTAATAAAGCCAGTCCAATCCAAAAATTGTGTATTCCATAGGCCTACCCGATATCTTCGATGTTATGCTATATTATGCAGCAACACTCCACTGCTTCAGTTTAGTCGCTGGTTCATATATAATACTTAACAATGGGCTGATGACCAGTGCTGTTTGGCGCTGGTCATCATTAACCTAGGAAAAAAAATTAGGACTTAAAATGCTATATCGACCAGTGGACACTGCAATAATAAATCATGATAATTACAGGACGATGTTTAACAGTTGAGCTAATGTGTACAATTAAATTTTATATATTGATTTTGAGTAGCATCGTACGAGGCTACACACTTTCCCTGTACCGTATGTCATGCTAATATAATGTGTGTCGAAACATATAATTATAGCGTAATAATAAAATGTAATTCTTCGCGTTTACATCCACAAACAGCAGTATTTCGCCATATTAATAAGAATTTTACAATATTATCTTAAAATCATAGTAATCACCCATCATGATGAAAAAGAACCCATTTTCGATAATTTTCGCTGATCGACTTACCAGAATGAGACTGTTTTTTCTTGTAATGCTGAGGTGAGAATAATAAGGGTAATCGTATCTTGGCGTGTACCGGCCCCTATGCACAATGGAATACGGGTGACCAGCGATTTTCACCGATACATGTGTACCGGTGAAAATAAACACCGATTCGGCCAATTTTGTGCAAAAATGTGAGGGCTACCCTATTCAAAGACAATAAACACACATAAAGAGGAAAACTTCAATGACATCGTCAAGGCATTTTTCAAATGAGATGTAAAGCTGTTAATATGAGTTTAAATACAGGATAGTCATCAAACTGGAACGTTTATATTTGATGCGCAATCGATCGGATGCGCACCGTATTTTTGGGGCACAACTTTACGAATGGTAATGATTACAGACTCCAGATTACAGACAGTTATGGAACCCAGAGTCTGTTATTACGGACTAGGTATTCTGTGAAACGCAGTGACGTCACCGGAAACCGTTTTGAATGCGAACTTGGTGAAAACAAAGTTATATAATACCCCCTCCCCCATACTTCATTGTATTAGAGAGCTCGGTGACAACAATGGAGGTCAAGGATATTGAGCTTCACAGAATACGTTCCGAAATTCGTTGGCCCTCGTCGATTCTGCTGGTGAAGGTTCGCATCCGTTGTTGAAAGTCTGTTTGCGATTTTCGCAAGTTGTCAGGTTTAGTAGTTACAGTCTCAGCAAACATAAGACGTTGGCTCAAAGTTGGCTTACTATTGGCCCACCGTCCACGACGTTGGTCCAACAGTAATCCAGCGTTGGGCTAACGTCTCATGTTTACTGGGAACGTGTTGGGAAAAGTGCCGATGTCGCACAGGCAACGAATAGGAGGGGGAGGTACCTGACGCAGCGAAACGCTGAAAGACACAAGTAGTGCAATACACAAACATCTTGTAAAACCTAACGTATCTCGTTAACGTATCTCGATGTATATACCTCGAGGGCGGGGGCCCTAGGGTAGTGGTTAGCACCGCTGCCTTTCACGCCAGAGTTCGGGGTTCGGTTCCCGGTCTCGGCGGTTTCAAAGAAACAAAAATGTTTCTTCCCCATCCACGTGTGAAAGTTAGTATTGTGGGGAGCCTCCGTGACCGAGAGGTAGCGTGCTCGGCCTCAGACCGCCAGGGCTCGAATTTCGAATCCTGTGTCTGGAGGACAGTGTCATCTCAATCATCTCACCATCCTCAGGAGGTTCTCCTGGCCCAGTTTAGCCTATATGTGCACAAAGGTGGCCTAAAGCCCGATTCATTTCATTTTGTATATACCTCGATGTGACACAATGTAGTGAAATCGGTACACAATAAGATGAGGCATTTTAAAAGTATTAACCAAATTACGCCCTCTCTCTGTGTGATATCAATTCATACCTTAACCCTACAAAGCTGGAATACTTTCGTATGCACCATGGAGACTAGAGAGGCTTGTTTAAATTTTAAATCAGCACAAATGTCTAAATTAGCTCTTTTTGATTCATTTGAATACCTATGTTATGGGTCTACGGCCATTATAAATATTTCCACTCTTACAGTGCGGGGATCGACTTTAGACATCAGAATCTGACCTCTACAGACGTAAGATTTCGACGTCGATCCCCGCGCTGTAAGGGTTAAATTTGCACAAATGGAGGCCATATTGGATTTTATTCACACTGCAATGTCTAAAATATTTATTGGCTACAACACACTATGTCGGGCATACCAGAAAAACCCACGGCAGACACCAAAATCATGTTTATATTTTATCAAACGTTATATGAATTTAAACTTTAATCTTGGTCAAAACGGCTTCCATTTTAGATTTGTGAGTTTTGAATGAACACTTTTAAAATATCAAGAGGGCCCCCAGGCTAATGTTATTGAGCGTCATGCCAAATTTGGTGTTTTTATCCGCCATGTAACAAAACTTGGCTGAGCAACCTGCCTACAACAGTCATTCGAGATTTTATATTTGCAGTCTTTGATCTTCTTTTCATCGCAATTGGATAATAGATATCCATGGCTCTAAAATAATGCGAACCATCAACAAATGGAGGAAACTTACATTGAAATGAACCATACAACAGAAAAATATGATGTGTGACACCAATTAGCAGTCAATTTTATTGGATATCATAATGCTTGCGTTTCCATAAATAATATACAAATATATACAACAATACAAAATATGCCAGTACTTACCAGCCAAGGCCGCAATTATAACACTTATCAGCAAAATCAGCAGCAACTGGATCTTCATAGTGGCTCAAATCTGGAGATCTTCAAAGTCTGTGTTGTTGTATCACATAAGTCATGCAGTATTTCCTGCTGTTATGTCAAAACATCACAATGTATGCGTGTTGCCACGGGGAGTACCAGAGAGGGAGTGGCGTATCACTATGTATGGTCGTATGTAAGAGATTAAAACGAAACGATGTTATTTCAATGTTTACCTAACGTCTGCAACGATTGCAACTCTGTGCCAAGATAATTGTCGTTGCTGAGATTATTTAAGACGTGGGTTTGAACATGAGAAAAAGAGGGGTCTTGTGTGTTGTGCTAAAATGTAAACCCAACTTTGTATTACTGTTTGACTACGATTATTAATACAGCCTTGTTCCAATGCATGTCGTTTGTTGTGAAGGTTCCATCAGATTTGCCTACACAATTTATATTTACATACCATGACGACACCTGGTGCCACAACACAACACTACAATACACACTACAACACATCCAGATCATCACAGCTACCATACATTTGCATACTACAGAAATTAAAGTAGTGTAGCATGAATAGACAGTAAATATAGATTGTAGATGATTACTTAGGTAAATTACTTAGGTGGTAAAGAAAAATTATGAAAGATAAAAGAGTTTTAAAAATAAAATAAAAAAGTATTTTTAGCCAGAATGTGAAAAAAACATATTATACATGATAAAAATGTAAAAACAGTCAAGCTCATTCAACAGGAACTATTACAAAATCCTAAAAACGTCTAAAATGAAATTAATTGATTGATTGATCGATTGATTGATCGATTGATTGATTGATTGATTGATTGATTGATTGATTGATTGATTGATTGATTGATTGATTGATTGATTGATTGATTGATTGATTGATTGATTGATTGATTGATCGATGGATTGATTGATTGTTTGATTGATTTATTGATTGATTGATTGATTGATTGATTGATTGGTTGATTGATTGATTGATTGATTGATTGATTGATTGATTGATTGATTAATTGATTGATTGATTGACTTATTGATTGACTTATTGATTGATTGATTGATTAATTGATTGATATGGATTGATCGATTGATTGATTGATTGATTGATTGATTGATTGATTGATTGATTGATTGATTGATTGATTGATTGATTTATTTATTGATTGATTGATTTATTGATTTATTGATTGATTGATTGATTGATTGATTGGTTGATTTATTGGTTGATTGACTGGTCGATTGATTGATTGATTAATTGATTAATTGATTGATTGATTGATTGATTGATTGATTGATTAATTGATTAATTGATTGATTGATTGATTGATTGATTGATTGATTTCATTCATTCATTCATTCATTCATTCATTCATTCATTCATTCATTCATTCATTCATTCATTCATTCATTCATTCATTCATTCATGTATTCGGTCATGCATGCCCTTGACATTCATTCATTCATTCATTCATTCATTCATTCATTCATTCATTCATTCATTCATTCATTCATTCATTCATTCATTCATTCATTCATTCATTCATTCATTCATTCATTCATTCATTTATTCATTCATTCATTCATTCATTCATTCATTCATTCATTCATTCATTCATTCATTCATTCATTCATTTATTCATTCATTCATTCATTCATTCATTCATCCATTCATTCATTCATTCATTCATTCATTCATTCATTCATAGTCACATAATATTGTTATAATATTAATAATAATAATAATAATAATAATACAAAGAATTCTTATATAGCGCTCAAATTCACATAATGTGCTCAGTGCGCTTCACAAGTCTTTACAATTAAAATCATTGTTTAAATGATTGAAAACTAATTAAAATATTCGTTCATGTAGGGGACTACTGATAACTGAGAAATATAAATGTCAGTCTCTAAAATTTTAATTATAAACGTTTTGAAAAAGATGTGTCATAAGATGTTTTTTAAAAGTCTCCAGCGTTGTGGCATTCTCTAAAGGACAAGGCAATTTGTTCCACAATCGAGATCCATAGATGTAAAAATCTCTGGTGCCATAGGCACCACGAGAACGCGGCACCTCTATTATTATATTATCATGTCTTGTTTAGAATTTTAATTGACTTGAAATTGCGTGTCGCTACAACTCAGGGTCCGTATGCTCGTATCAGTTACGATTTCGACCAATCACAAACCTACGATATATCGCAGCCCGTTCAAAAATACATACAGTTTTTGATCGTATAGTGCTTTTTGACATTGTTCTGTCTATTACGAAGCCATAAAAGTTTAAATTTGAGAAGGAGAACATATTATAAATGCTGTATGAATTCAAGGTAAACTAGTTATCACATTTTGGGAGTGCAACACTTAGAGGATGCTTACTAAATGATGGTATTTATAATATCATATAAATAATTTACTTTACTGGTGTTTTATTTTTTCACTTTTTTATTTTTTAAATAATGTTTTTCCCAGGGTAGACCAGGAAGTTTTCTGTGAAAAATCGTTAGTATCCATAGTATGTCTTGGATATTTAAAAAATAAAATCAAGTATTAGCCAGAATGTGAAAACATTAATATTATACATGGTGAACAAATGTAACAACAGTTGACCTCATTCAACAAGAATAATTACAAAATCCTAAATATTTCCACATTGAATTATATCGTTTGATTGATTTATTAATTAATTGATTGGTTGATTGATTCATTGATTCATTGATTGATTAAGTGCATAACTATTTATAATATCATCTATATAGCTTATTTTTCTGGTGTTTCACTTTTTTCTTGTCCAAATAATATTTTGACGTTGTATACCAGGAAGTTTGCTGTGAGAAATCATTGATATCCATAGTTTGTCTTAGGTCAACACACGCTTTTATTTGCCTTTAGCTGACGGCAGCATAACACAAACAAGATTATAAGTGTGTTGATTTTCTCTGAACTCTCTGAACTAGTCTAGAATCGTGCCGAGTCGTGTGGTCCACATTTTCAATTTATTGTGTTTAGTAGTGATTACGCTAACTATCCGTTATTTTTATTCTTAGTCAACCATTAAAACGCTGAAATACTTCTGTAAAAACCATGGAGGCCAAAGGCTTTTTTCAATTTGAAATCATAGATGACCTAGTTAGCTCTTTCTGCTTCACTTGAAGACCTATGTTATGTGTATACATACGACCATTACAAATATGTTCACTTCTACAGTGCGGGGACCGTCTTTAGACGTCAAATTAGATTAGATTAGAAAAACGGCCTCCGCTGACTTTCGAGCACTCTCACAAAATTATAAAGCTTTATAGTCTAATATGATTGTGTTGATGTCAATTTTTGATATGAAGCATATATATTTAATAAATAGCGCGCACAGATCCTACTACTATATAAATGTTCTGCGAATTAGTCTGGATGGATGATTTCCATTTTTTAATTACAGCGTAATATATCGAGGTGCGCTTAACTGTGTGTGATCAAATATTATGGTTGTATAATGTAATCTTAGCTGTCTGTTCGTCTTATAAATCTCTGGAGGCGTAATAGGATGAATAGCTCAGGAAATTACCTCATGATGTAAGAAATATGCAGTCTGTTGGTGTACTTATTTCACAAATGAACAACGATATTAACTCAAGAAGTTTTGGTTTTAAAACAAGTTCCGAAGGAAACCGTATTTCATCTCACTTATTATATTATATTATATTATATTATATTATATTATATTATATTATATTATATTATATTATATTATATTATATTATATTATATTATATTATATTATATTATATTATATTATATTATATTATATATATTATATTATATTATATTATATTATATTATATTATATTATATTATGATTATATTATATTATATTATATTATATTATATTGTTATTGTTATTGTTATTGTTATTGTTATTGTTACGTTACGTTACGTTACGTTACGTTACGTTACGTTACGTTACGTTACGTTACGTTACGTTACGTTACGTTACGTTACGGTACGGTACGGTACGGTACGGTACGGTACGGTACGGTACTCCTCGTCACGTCACGTCACGTCACGTCACGTCACGTCACGTCACGTCACGTCACGTCACGTCACGTCACGCTCACGTCACGACCACGCCACGCCACGTCACGTCACGTCACGTCACGTCACGTCACGTCACGTCACGTCACGTCACGTCACGTCACGTCACGTCACGTCACTTACATTACATTACATTACATTACATTACATTACATTACATTACATTACATTATATTATATTATATTATATTATATTATATTATATTATATTATATTATATTATATTATATTATATTATATTATATTATATTATATTATATTATATTATATTATATTATATTATATTATATTATATTATATTATATTATATTATATTATATTATATTATATTATATTATGCTAGCTTTGACCCGTGCTCAGCACGGGCAAAGCCAGTAGGTAGGCCTCACTGGTATAATTGAAACACTGCAGCCTGTACGAAAATACCATGAATATACTCGTGAGACATACATAATTAAAAGGGACAATTAATATAATATAACATAAGCTCATGTTAAGTGTCTGGATATGTATTAAATTGTCTTAGAATGAAAGCAAAACTAATTGTATACCTTTACAATACACCTCCACAAAACTGGAGAACAGTTGATTTCACTACAATCACACATGGTCTTGACCACAGGAAATAGAAATATAGATATTGAAAATGTATAAGGAGCTGACGTTTATAAATTATTCTAATAGAGCCTACTAACCAACCTAACGTGTTGTGGTGCC
>OZ024910.1:29802097-29844597 GCA_964017125.1 Flabesymbios commensalis
TGACTGCCCAGTTTTTTTTATTTTGCTGAAGACACTGCAGCCTTTCATCTATTTCGTGTAGTTTAACGTTCTCCTTTGCTCCATCGATTTGTAGGTTAATTATTATTATTTAACTGGACAAAATGGACATCATGTTAACCTCAATTTGTCGATAATTTTCGCGTAAGCGGTAAACTAAATTTGTTCAATGAGAATGGTAACTGCCAAGCGTGTTGCTGGTAACTGCAATACTCAATGATATCATGCTACTGGTAACAGACAAATTATGTTGCTGGTAACTGCTACTTTATTTATTGGAAATTTTCCAATGGTGCATCAAGGAGACTCTCACATTTCGGACAACTGTAAAAAAGTTATTTAAAAGGAAGGGAATCTTTTTTTCCTGTGGATATAAAGCTGAAGGATTAAATTTTGTTGAGGAAAAAAAGTATAGCAGAGATCGTATATAGACGATCTCTGGTATATACATTATTAGTCAACAGTTGTGATAGGCCTACATGACGCTCTATTAGGACCCATCAATTACCATTAGCCTGGGAGCCCTATTGAATTTTGACAAAGTGTTGACGTGAAACGTAAAAATCCAAAATTATGTTAAAACCGCCGTTTTAACCAAGGTCAAATATTAAATTGATATAATTTTCGATAGAATATAAGCTGATTCATGATTTTGGTATCTACCATATGGTTTTCAGGTATGCCCGACATAATGGTGTGGCCCGAAATTATTTTGGTCATTGCATTGGTTAGTAAAATCCAAGATGGCCTCCATTTCTGCAAGGTTAAGCTATATAAATTACCATCATTTTTGACAGAAAGGACAGAAAAGCATATTTTGATGTCTACCATAGTAGGGTTTTCGGGTAGGCCTATTCCCGACATAGTGTGTGGTTGGAAAGTACATTAGACATTGCATTATGGGTAAATTCCAAGATGGAAACCAAAAATTAATATAATTGTCAACAGAAGGGAAGCAGATTCGTGATTTTAGTAGCAACCATGTAGTATTTTCATATATATGCCCCTGTGACTGGCAAACATACTATTTGATCTATATACCAAGATGGCGGTCATTATACAAACAAAATGGCCACCAGCAGGTCATGACAGGCCCGGAAGCAATATTATTACCAGAAGATAAAGATAATATGTGTTCTCCTGTCACGGCCATATGACTCATGTGGTACCCAATTCGGCTTCCTACTCCTCCTCTGTTGCCGATTTTTTTTGTCTGATGGCCGCCATTTTGGTTTCTGGAATCTGAAGTGTCTAAAATGGTTTCTGGATAATGCCAAAGACCATGTACACTAAGATAGTCAATTCTCCCCAAAACGTGAAATCGCTCTCAGTGCTGTCCCCCGGTATTGGGAGTTGGAACTAATGCTTTTGCCATCTATCAAGTATGATTTTACCATATTAAGACGAGTAATTATGACAATAATCCTATTAAAAACAATACATACTTTACATCATAAAAATCATAAAAATAGGTATTGACGGAGGTTTACTTCTATTTTTTGTCCAATAATTTGGTGGTTAGTTATTAATACTTTTTATTTGTCTTCTTCCCTTTGGTACCTCAGGGGTTGATGCGCCCGTATAAACAAGTATGCATATTAATTGTTTACAAACAACAGATGACCCCCTGCTAACACGAGACGTCGACTCAATTATAGTGTAATGCTGGTCCAACATTTGTAATGCTGGTCCAGAATTACCCCATAATTGGTTCATCTTCTTGTATCTGCCCGCAGGTGACATGTGTGCAAGGGTAGATACAGGCAAAGAAAACCAAGATAAGGGCAATGGAAATAATATATATACTATATAAATATTATCACTAAATATTCTAGTCTGATGACACAGATCATTGTCATGTTTATCATTCGGAATATATACCTGAACAGAAATATAATTGTATAATATTGTTTTTGTGTTCTAAATATATTTTTTTTAAATAATGAAAGCTTGAATCAAAATACACGTCTGCCAAGTTATGGTTGTTACAAATGTTTTGCCCCGATCTCCTTTGTGGTTGCTATGCTTGCCGACATATCGTCACTCCCCTCCCGTTCTGTGCCCACATATTTGTGTACTTTCTGTACACAGCTCTTCTGTTATTTAAATGAAGACATTTTAATCTCTAAAATTGAATGATAATATAACATGACTTTTCTGCTATATTAGCAGTTATTTTTCTTCCAAAAATAACTATTGCAGAGATATTGTCATAACTGTCAAACCTAGAAAAACCTTATTTTTTATTTAGATACTAAAGTGGTGAAATTATCACTTGTTTCATATGATGATACACTTGCTAAAGCGTAGTTCCAACTCCCGTTAAAAGGGGACAGCATTGCGCAATGTATTACACGCATTTGTATGGTGAAATCCGTAAGTCGACCATCTTATTGTACATGGTCTTTGATAATGCCACCAGGTGATGTGTATAAGAAAATCCTATGGCAGACACTAAAATCATGAATCTCCTTCTATTAAAAAATAACCATCAGTTGATGGCAGGACCCCTCAGCCGTAGGCTCTGTCCATCAATATCAGCTGCCGTGCTCTCGACCAGCTAACTGCAGTGCTCCCGCGAGCTAGCTGCCGTGCTCCCAGCAGTAGCTGTCGTGCTCCCAGCAGCTAGCTGCCGTGATCTCAGCAGCAGCAGCAGCAGCTGCCGTGTTCCCATCAGCTAGATGCCGTGCTCTCAGCAGCTAGCTGCCGTACTCTCAGCTGCAGCTGCAATGCTCTCAGCAGTAGCTGTCGTGCTCCCAGCAGCTAGCTGCCGTGCTCTCAGCAGCAGCTGCAGTGCTTTCAGCAGCAGCAGCTGCCGTGTTCCCATCAGCTAGCTGCCGTGCTCTCAGCAGCTAGCTGCCGTACTCTCAGCAGCAGCTTCAGTGCTCTCAGCAGCTAGCTGCCGTGCTCCCACCAGCTAGCTGCCGGGCTCCCAGCAGCAGCTGTCGTACTCCCAGCAGCTAGCTGCCGTGCTCTCAGCAGCAGCTGTCGTGGTCCCAGCAGCTAGCTGCCGTGCTCTCAGCAGCAGCTGCTGCATTGCTCTCAGCAGCAGCTGCCATGCTCTCACCAGCTAGCTGGTTAAGAACATGGCAGCTGCTGCTGAGAGCACAGCAGCTAACTGGTGGGAGCACGGCAGCTAGCTGGTGGGAGCACTGCAGCTAGGCTAAAATAGTTTATATATATATAAAACAACAGGTACCTTCTCCACATACCCACCCCGCCCCCTCGACACTATATAGTGTAGAGGGGAGGGGTGGGTACCCCTCCTCCTCTACACTATGTAGGGGTGGGGGTGGGTGTAGATATGATAAAACGGGCTTAAATTAATTTGTATGTTTCATCATCCCCTTAAAATGGGCTTAAATTATTAGGCATGCTTGATCATTGACAGGAGTATTTGTATAAGATAAAATACAAGCAGCTAAAGTATTTACCTTGCTTTAATCTTGTTTTTATTGGTCTAAACTACGCACTGCAAAACAGGCTTAACGATTTAAGCACATTCTTCGAGATATCAACTTTGCACAGATTGCCCATTTTAAAACAGGCTCAGGTGTTTTAGATAGTTATCATACCAAAACGCGATTTCTGCTAAGTCATGTAGGTTAAGCTGGTTTTCATTCTGGAGGGACGATATATATTCTAATAGGCCAATGAAATTCGGGAGGTCAAAGTTAGGAATGTATGTGAAAACTTGGCTACCATCAAATCCTCATCAGCAATTGATTTATTCAATTATCCACCTTGTCATCGCACTTTCAAACAGAAATAGCACATTTCCAAGACGTCATTTTAAAAAGATCACATCAATCCTCTTTGAGTGTGCCACTTGCTGCTACACATTATGGATGGGCCATTGACAACGAGAGTGGATTAAAAAAAACTCTGTGGTTTCTAGATTACATAATTCTACAGCATTTAGTTGACATTTTAATGCAGCAGGTGTCATCTCCAGACAATTAAATAGATTATGCAAATATTGCACAGTCTGACGAAGATGATAATACAGCTGACGAAGGTAATCTGCTCAATAACTTGCTGATGACATAGTTTTCTCATATTACGTTTGTATAATCAAAGTAAATCGACATATATTTCAGATGCACATCTATTATTAAAAATTTTCCTGCATTATGTCTAGACAATATGGAAATATATAACGTGTATGCACACTAATACCATGTGGGGCAATATTAATTATATGGACATAATACCCCTCCTTGATGGATATGCCCACTCCACTGTCAGTTTCCGTTATTTTTTGTTTTTTGCAATAATTTTAATTTTCTCATATGCCACTAGGTACACGTAGGCCTATACCTACTGGGTACAGATCGACGGTTAGTAAAGTTGGTAGAATGGTTTTAACATTTATTAGCACCAAATTTGCATCTGTCCTGTTGATTTGTATCGATACACCCATGTTTGTTTCCTTCGGTCCCGGGTTTCGGCGCATACCATTAAATGTTAACCTCACCTCGTTCTTATAGTCACTTATTAAATATAATATATTTATCTTGTGTTTTTTATCTTGTGTTTGATAGTATAGATATCCGTCTCTTAGTTAACATATGGACATGGTGGTTAGAATAATTAGGGTGTACTCTTTCTATATGTTTACTAATAGACGGATATAATCATATAGTACGACCAGTGTTCAATTTGAACTGAAAGACAGGCATATGTGTATAATGCCCGGCGTACTATAAAATACTATACTATTATATCCGTCTTTTAGTTAACATATAGAAAGAGTACACCCTAATTATTCTACTCACCAAGTCCATGTGTATCTTAACCGTCTTTTAGTTATATTTGAATAATTATTAGCAGAGGTCAATGCCCACTGAAAGACGTGCATTATACACATATGGCTGTCTTTCAGTTGTAATTGAACAATTTTTTAATGGAACACTGGCTTGTAATTTGACCCTAATTATTCTACTCACAATGTCCATGTGTATTATAGCCGTCTTTTAGTTATATCTGAATGATTATTAACAGTGCTAGGCCTACCAAATGACAGACAATATACACATATGCCTGTCTTTCAGTTCTAATTGAACACCGGTCTGTAATTTTACCCTGATTATTCTACTCACCATGTCCATGTGAATTATAGCCGTCTTTTAGTTATATCTGAATATTATTAGCAGTTATAGGCCTATTAAAAGACGGGTATTATACACATATATATGCCTGAGTTCAGTTCTAATTTTCTGTAATTTATCACGCATGCTTTAAAGTTTAGGCCCACGTCTTTGACCATGCACCATTTGAGTGGGCTTAAAAGTTTAGGCCCACTTGACTGAAAATTTAGCTTTGCAGTGGGCCTAAATCTTTAGGACCATCTATAGCCTAGTTAGCATTTTTTACGCATATTTTAAAAGGCTTCAAATTTAGGCCCACATCTGTGACCATGCACCATTTGAGTGGGCTTAAAAGTTTAGGCCCACCTGACTGACAATTTAACTTTCTAGTGGGCATAAAACTTTAATTTCGAGTCGGAAGTGTCTTCTGTCGGCCTGATAAATGAATAATAGGTAAGAAATTTAATTTCGAATCGGAAGTGTCTTCTGTCGGTCTAATAAATGACAGATGGCAGGGAATTTAATTTCGAGTCGGAAGTGTCTTCTGTCGGCCTGATAAATGACAGATGCCACGGAATTTAACTTCGAGTCGGAAGTGTCTTCTGTCGGCCTGATATATGACATATGGCAAGGAATTTAACTTCGAAACGGAAGTGTCTTATGTCGGTCTGATAAATGACAGATGGCAAGGTATTTAACTTCAAGTCGGAAGTGTCTTCTGTCGGCCTGATAAATGACAGATGGCAAGGAATTTAACTTTGAGTCGGAAGTGTCTTCTGATAAATGACAAAAGGGAGATAATTTAATTTCGAGTCGGAAGTGTCTTTTGTCGGCCTGATAAATGACAGATGGCAAGGAATTAATTTTCGAGTCGGAAGTGTCTTCTGTCGGCCTGATAAATGACAGATGCCAAGGAACTTAGTTTCGAGTCGGAAATGTCTTCTGTCGGCCTGATAAATGATAGATTTTTAATAGCTAATAGGTTTAAAAGTGGTGAAATCGGCCTGCGGAATTGAGGAAGTTTACATGTGTTTCAATGGGACTGGCATTTGGGGTGGTGAGACCATCAGTAGACACAAGGGATTTGCGTGTTCTGGTCTTTTCTTGACATATTCCAGCTGTTTGATAAAAAATCTGCAGCTCGATATCTATATTTTATTGATTTTTACCATCGCTGTAACAATCTAAGTGTAATAGTTTTTATTAGGAAATATATAATTGGTGAATAAATGTGATAGCTATGTCTAAAAGAAATCTGAAGAGGCCGTGTTTTGATGATATAAGTCATGGATGAAATGCCTGGTTGGTAGTTTGATTGTCATATGGGCCCAAATAAAAAGAAAATGTAGTGAATTAAAGTATGGATGTTACTAATAACAGTCCACTCTAATATGTGTGGCATATTTCAACAACAATTTTCGAAATAGAAGGTAACCATGACGACTTTGTGTGACGAAATAGAGGCGGGAATAGCCACTTCATTTAACCGTTTTATTCAATGCGACTTTCATAGAAATGAAGCTGATTTTCATGATATCAATAATTATTGAAAGGGCTCCGAGGGCAACAGTTTTCAATATATTTGCCTAATTCAAAAACTATATTGCTCAGAACACCTTCAAGCTTCATACCAGGCCGAAATAAAATAAACAAAGAAAATTATATCTCTACATATGGTCTCACCACCCTAAACAGGCCGAAATCCAGGTAGGTGTTTACTAATGATGGAATCATCACACAAAATAGTTTTAATGCGGCTGTTCCAACCTCTAGTGAAACAAAATAAAATATATATATAGAAGTCATAATTTTGTGAATATTTAATAAGCACACGTTATCGTCTTTGTCAAGGATATCAGATATAACTGTTTGATGATAATCTCGCAGGGATACAGTGGGTTAGAATGATGTGGGTCTGTTCTGTGAAAGGGAGTACGGATATTAGCCCAATTTGAAAAGTAGTGATCTTTTTACACGCTAGGTGGTGTAGCTCAAAATCTGTCTGGTAAGCATACCCATAGCGGGCCTGTTTTCGAACAAGGACATCTCAAGCTTTATCCTGATATGTCACACTAAATATCTAATAGGTTTAAAAGTGGTGAAATCGGCCTGCGGAATTGAGGAAGTTTACATGTGTTTCAATGGGACTGGCATTTGGGGTGGTGAGACCATGACTGGGCTCAGTCAACACTGTCAAGTCAGTGTCAATCGGCGGGGACGGGGGTCCGTTTAAAATGATTATTTGACTCCTTTTAAACCTGTTCATAGGGTTTTTATAACTTTTCTCGGTCAGATAATATAATAAACATGTACCAGAAGTTATTATTGACTTCTGAGCGGACTTTATTTTTATTCGCAAACATGTTTTCAGCCAACTGTCACATCATTTAACTGTGATGAGAGCAATGTCGACAAGAAGGGCCGAGGGTGCGCTCAGATAACACTTAAAATATAATAAATAGCGATATAACAGTCACACGCAACCAGATGATTTATAATATAACATACATATTATTCGACAACTGTTATAAAGTTGTCATATATAACAATTTATAAGGGGCATTTTAAAAACTAAAGTAGGTGTTGTCCACAGTGACCTGCTAAACTGCATGTTGAATGCTCAACCGGCATGAGGGCTGGGACTTGGTCAACGTCATCACATTTAAATATCATTTGCATAATTCCACTGTATGAAGTAATGGGAAGGAACCAAGATGGATGCCCACATTAAGTCCTATTTCCGACATATTTTAGTTGTATACTCCCATCTCAAACCAGTAAATAAATCATATGCAGCATTGTTTGCTACAGAAACACTGATTATTTGATATGAATCTAACATGACAGTTCGCTGGCTTTTTTCCTTTAAGAAAAAACATTTATATATTTTTCTACGAAGTTGTAGGTACGTTGGTACGAACTGGCAGCTTTCTGGTACGAATTTGTAGGTACGTTGGTACGAACTGGTAGCTTTCTGATACGAAGTTAGGCAGGCCAAACCATAGAAATATACTTATAATTTTACTAAAGTAATATAATTGCTAATGTTTATTTAACTTGTTAATGTTCGTTAAATAATTAAATGGCGTGAATTAGCTTCGATAGATCATATTTTGTTCGGTATTGCATGCAAGTACTCTGCCATGTGTCTGCCATTTGCCATGTCTTGAGAAACCGGAAGTGGCAACTCTCATCACTTCAAAATGGCGACGCTATTGCACGCCGCCTCCCATTGGCTGTCCATTCTAGTAATGTATGTTCTGTGCCAGATAGAGGCGAGGGCCTATCTATTCTCAGGATATCTATGATATCGACCCAATGCCGGTTTATTACTGGACCACCGTCTGCGACGTCGACCCTACGTTAAACCAGCATTGTATGAACGTATCGTAGTTGCTGGACTAGTTTTCCTCTGAGGGTCTCGCTCAATTGATCTGTAAAATTGAGTGACAATAGTGCCAGGGCGACCATCTCGACCAATGACATGCTTAACATCCGAGCCCTGAGAATGCCAACCCAGTGTACCGTTACGTGGGTGGCTGCCAATTCTCTGTGATTGGTCGGCATTTACAGAAGGCGTATTAAATCTCTGAGCCGCACAAGCCGTCAAACTATCTGGAAATCATATAAACCCAGCTACTGAGAGCGCTCAGTCACACGGCAAGGAGGGACAAGGTGGAGCCATAATAAACCAGAAATGTGAGTATAAGTAAAATAGAAAGAACCAAATTCGGACCAAGTCTAGTAGTCTACCCCCGACCAATAGAGTTGCTCAGTCTGTCAATAGACGAGATCGCCCAATCACCACCGTCATTCATTCTTTATTTAAATTTGGGGGTAGAATATACCATAGTTGGGCCCGATCCTCGCACTGAAAGAATTAAAAAATATATAATGACCATAACGTAGGTATTCAAATGAAACGGAAAAGCTAACTTATCATTATGATGATTTCAAATTGAAAAGACCCTTGGTCTCCATAGTTTATAAAAAAACGATTTCAGCGCTGTGAGGGCTAAAATAGTTTCATCCAAACAGTTTTGACGAGCATCGCTGGGTACCCCAGGATCTCAGAACTCGTCATCACCTCAATATATCGGGCCTGATGTGGTAACTATCTCGCCTTGCCAACGATGTCGTATGCAGATAACCAACAAACACGAAACGTTGACCAAATGTTGGGCGACACGTAAGCGACACGTAATTATGACGCAGTAGGCCACGTAATGAGTATGAGAGGCAAAGAAGGCCAAATGTGTTGTGGCTTAACCCTTTAGGCCCTCACGATGCATTAAAGCATCATTTTACATCCCTGAAAACACTACAATTTTCCTACAACTAGGGATTTTAGAATGAAAATTTCCATGAAACTGGTTTACTAATACATGGTAATTTTCCTAAATTTTTCCCCCACTTCAAATCATCTTCATCCACTACAAGTCGAGAATTGCGACAGCAATTCGCAGCTTGTAGCGGATGAAGATGACAATAGAAGTTCAGGCTTGAAAGGGTTAACCTTTATAACAACGCTGAAATAGTTTTGTATAGACCATGCATGATCATGGAGATTTTATTCAAAATATTAATTAATACAGAATGTTGTTTTAATTTTTTATTTTACTCATCCGGTTGCTGAGTTATTAATGATTAACTCTCTCAGTGTGGGGACCGTCTTTATACGTCAGAATCAGACGTCTACATACGTCAAATTCTGCAGGGCGGAGGCCCTGGTGCAGTGGTTAAAGCTGCCTGTTTGTAAGTTAGGAGATCACGGGTTCGAACCTTCAAGCCTTCAAGTTTCAAGAAAACAAGATGTTTCTTCTCCGCTCACTAGTAAATATTCAATACTATGGGGAGCCTCCAGTCCGTGACCGAGAGATAGCGTGCTCGGCCTCAGAACGTCAGGGCTCGAATTTCAAATCTTGTGTCTGGACTGCAGTGGCATATCATCCATCTCACCATCATCTGGAGGTTCTCCTGGTCAAGTTTAGCCTGTATGTGCACAAATGCGGCCTATAACCCCATTCATTTATTTTCATTTTTGTCAGATTCTGAAAGGGTCAAACATAGCATGGTTTATAGTCTCTCACTGTGGCTCTTTCGATTGGGATGTGGCCACGTTAAACGTAGCTATAGTGCCTACTACTGGGCTCGATCCCCGATTATACCAGATGGTGGTGATGCCCACGACATAAAAAAACACTTCGAGACTCTTCCAAATGTTGTATAACCAGTATATTTATTGACCGATTTCAGAAAATGTGTTATTATTATTTAGGACTATTTACCGGGTTTTACGTCTATCACTATGCATATGTTTAATATGTTTTTATTGATTGAATGTTTTTCAATTGAAAAAAAACTAGTGAAACGCATATTGATGACATGTTATTTCAACGGTAGGCCTACATGTACGAACTACCATAAGTATGTATCAGAGTTTGGAGAAAGCTGTAAATGAGACTTTAAAAGCATTATGGACCAATTATATTTTAAAACCAGGTGAAGTCTTCCCCAGATCTACTCTGCACAAAATAAGTATCTGCTCTATTTTAAACGAAGTGTTAATGGCAAGAGTGCTTCATCGGAGCGCATAAATAAAATGGGATCGATTCCCAGGATTCGAAACTAAGAGGACGGAGCTAGTTTTTGACGTCAGGACGGGGTTGCTGACTTCACGGTGCTGGGTTTTTGTATGATTCATTTTATTACATGTACATGTTGCTGTTGAAATACAGGACATCTTAGACATTTCGTCCTCCGCCTGAACCATGTCTACCCGGTCTAAATCCGCCCCTGTCAGTCAACACGAAATTCGTAGAAGCGCTGCTGGCATTTCGAAACTGTTCCAGCTCCTGGCCGAAGTCACACTTTGACTCGGTTCCCAACTCACCTGGTGCTGCTTGCACGGCCGGGTGGGGGCCCTAAGGGTAGTGGTTAGCACCGCTGCCTTTCACACTAGAGTACGGGGTTCGTTTCCCGGTCTCGGCGGTTTGAATGAAACAAAAATGTTTCTTCTCCACCCACTTGTGAAACTCAGTATTGTGGGGAGCCTCCGTGACCGAGAGGAAGCGTGCTCAGCCTCACTCATCTCACCACCATCAGAAGGTTCTTCTGGCCCAATTTAGCCTGTATGTGCACGAAAGTGGCCTGAGGTGCGATTCATTTCATTTATTGCTTGTACAGCCATCTGTCATCTTCCTCTGCAAGGCTGGCTATTCCTGAGGTCGTATACCGACCTTGCTGAAACAGGGTTGAATCCGCCTATTGGAGTGGGGACTTTCAAAAAAAAAAAATTCTGTTTGACCCAAGTTTGACCTCTGGCATGAGTGTTGTTTTAATGTGGGGCCACTGTCTACGACACCGGCCCTACATTAAACAACACATGTCTGCTGGCCGAGTAGCTCACCGGAAACGTCTCAGACACAGACCACCACATCTCACCGCAACGTGCATGAGGGTTGAATTAATGGTGAGCCAACGTCGCAGACAGCGGGCCAACATTAAAAAGACATTTTTTGAAAAACTAATGAATATTCAATATCTAAATCTCCCTCCCTACCCCAATAGGTGGATGGTATGGCTAATTCAGCAAGGCTTGGCCTGACGGCCTCGCTGTGTCAAGGATGCCATCTGTAAGCAAAAGATGTTGACTCGTCGTGGCTCCGATGTTAGGCCAGCCGCACCACACCACTTCTACTATATATTTGACTAAAAGTATTCATGCTAATAATGGGCTGACTTTGTGTGTGATGTCAAGGTTGTCTATTAAAACTTTCAGCGCGAGGAGCGTCCTTATACGTCAGAATCTGATGTCTGCAGACGTCAGATTCTGACGTATAAAGACGGCCCCCGCACTGATAGAATTAAAATATTTATTTATAATGGCCATAGACCCGTAACATATGTATTCAAATTAACTTTAGTCTCAATGGTTCAAACAAAAATAATTCAGCGTTTTAAAAGTTAAACTCCACAAAGCCCAACAAGAGTACACATTTTTTGTCCTAGTTTTTCTCATAACTAAAAATTAGTGGACCGAACTTATATGATAATTCACAGAACATGTCATTGTGACAAACGGTAGATCTGGTTGATTTCGCGTGTTCAAATTTTCATTGTTCTTTAGTAGCGCTATTATAATAATATTTTTTGCGAGATTTTTCAATTCGCAAACTTGTACTATTGTTCTGATAAACTGAAATAACTTCATCTGGACAGTAAGCCTATATGTATTAAGCCTAAAAGCGCAAAAAAGAAGTACGCAAAATCGTTCGCGCGCGATTTCGCGTTGGTTAGCAAAGCCACTATTTGATCATTGCCAAAACGAACCAACGCGAAGATTTCCGCACCGGTTTTCGCGTCACTAGTACTATCTGACCTTGCAACAGAGAAAAACGCCTCACATTTCGCGTTTGCGTTGGTGTGTTTTGCGTTCTAAAGCGCTACTTTATAAAATATAAATTCCCCCTATTTCAAGTTTTTTCTCGCGTCCGCAACCCACAACTTCAAGTTTAATTTGAGACCGAACATTTGCAAATCTTTATGTCACTTCGTTCCCAATAACAGTGATTTGGTCGGCTAATAAATGGATTAACAACAACTATAGTCATGCTTGACATTTTAACCTTTTGGCTGCTGGCTCTGCAGGATGTGTGGGCCATCACTGCTGACCAAGCTTAACCCTTTCATCGCCCAGGTTGTCATGCTTGGACCAATGGCCAGTACTTCAAATACGTTTGATGAATCCCAACCCAAGTACACATGGTGACATGGGTTGGGGTTGGGTTTCACTGGGGTGTCACCCCAAAGTCATGACAAGGTCATATTAAGGTCACATCAAGGTCAAATCAGCATAAAATAGGTGAAAATAGCTTATTTGTGTTGGTTTTGGTTCAATTCAGCTCACTTGAGATGTCTATGGTGGTTGAAACTCACATAGTACCCAGCATGGAAATATAACGAAAACACCCCAAGAGGTTACAGGGTTAATATAAGGGCTGGAGGGGTAATACCCCATCAAATCACCCTTATATCACCATTTTTTATATGGCAGAAATGGACCAAATTACACAACTATTGTCATGTTTGGATCAATGGCCAGTACCTTAAAACCATTTGATGAATCCCTACCCAAGTACAGATGGTGACATGGAATTGGGCTTCACATGGGTGTCACGCCAAGGTCATGACAAGGTCATCTCAAGGTCACATGAAGGTGAAATCAGCTCAAAATAGGAGAAAATAGCTTATTTGTGTTGGTTTTGCTTCAATTCAGCTGACTTGATATGTTTATGGTGGCTGGAACTCTGCTTGACCCCATCATAAAAATATACCAAAACACCCCCAATATGTTATAGGGTTAATATAAGGGCTGGAGGGGTAATACCCCATTAAATCACCCTTATGTCATCCCTTTCTAGTAGCGCAAAAATGGACCAAATAACACAACGATTATCATGTTTGGACCATTGACCAGTACTTCACATAAATTTGATCAATCACGACACAAGTACTGGATGATTAACAAGAAATGTATTCCACCTGCTGGATTGACTGCTGGACTCCCCTCTTTTTGGTGCTAGGCTGAAAAACGATGTTCCTTGCATCGATGGGGTGGGTATTGGAGTAAGCGGAAATTCTGATACGACATCAAGCTCACTTTTCAAAGCTGTGTGCATCATTATTTTTTGTCAAAGAGAGAAAGGGGTACGACCAAAGCTACTGAGATATATACTGAGATATAGCATATTTTAATTTTCTGGTCACTGACATGACCTATAATATTGACCCAGTGTGTGACCTTGACCTTGAATCACACAAATAATGGCACCAACAGATTCTCCGTAACCGAAAACCTCGGTGTAGAACCATTATTTATTATTAATGAAACGCTACTGAAATATGGCATATTTTCACATTCCGATGGCTGACGTGACCTTTGACATTGACCCAGTGTGTGACATTGATCTTCAATTACAATTACAAAAATAATGCCACGAACGCATTCCCCGTACCCGAAAACCTAGGTATAGAGCTATTATTTGTTTTCATATGATGACTGGTTACTGATATATGGCACATTTTCACTTTCTGCACTGTTTTTGTGGCCGCCATTTTGAATATAATTATATGAAAATTTGATCCATTGTTTAGGCAAAATATGTTTTAAAACATTTTTTGGTAAGACTATAAACCCATATGAACTCATTTTTTATAAAATCGCCATTCCAAAACTGTGTTTAGGTTGAGTGTTTTTTGGGTTGAAACAAGGGAAATATTATATTGTCCTTGGTTAAAATGACCACAGTATTGTTGGTAACTATGCGTTTACTGTCAGTGCGCACCTGTTATTTGTAGTTCTAAAATGCTTCCTAGGCTGTGCCTTTGCGGAAAACAATCGGAAAAACTAGACACACAATGAACGCCAAACACGATCCGTCATTATTCCTACCACGAATGACTAGCATAATACTTTTATTTTTAAAATCATTAGTTTTTTATAACGACAATACCCACCCTTATTTTTCTTGTTTTTTTTCACACGTATATGTACGTGTTTAGCAACGTAATAAAACGTATATATATACGTGTTTAGCAGTCTAAAGGTTAAAGGTTGATATATTTAAATGTTTTGAAAAATATGACTTCTACATAGGGAAGGTAACTTTGATGTAATAACTCCGTGTCTACAGGAAGTGAGTTTAAGAAGGTTTTATATTATTATTTTTTTCAATAGGCTGTATGTTTTGACCGCAACGGGTTTTTTTCTGTTTTCAGATGATGAGGGTATTACCTATACTTCTGGTGGCGGTATTCGGAGGTGTGTCTGCATCGAGTAAGTTTAAAACGCCTTACTTTCCTGTTAACGAATATTAATACCTCCTTTTATTAAGGTCTTCTGTGTCATATATACTATTTTTTACACCACCTAATATTCAGTGTGCGAGTTTTTGTATTGTGATTTTCTTATAACAAAATACAAGTGGCTTAATTCAACAATAAAAAAAACCAAGCGAAACGTTTAGGTTTTACACTCAGGCTGAACGAGAACGTTTGGTTTAGTGTATTTCTACAGCTGGACTTCGCATCATATGTCATCCAGAAGCTAAAATATATTGATAAATTTGCAATGTTAGTAGTCATTTAAATTATGCAGGTCATTTTGTACTATTTAATTTGGTCCAGTAGGCCTATGCAGGCTATATTTATCTGTCATAAAATAAATTCGAATAGATCATCATTTTAAACTTTTTTTCGGGCTATAATCTGTTGTTTTTTTTGCTAAAATGTAGGCTTATTGCACTCGATTGTATCGTAGCGCCTGAATATCTTATGACAAAAAAATCAACATTAGAACCCAATACTTAAATTTGACAACCTGAACAGCACTTATCACCGATTATTGTTTGTTGGTGGTCATTTATATATAATTACCTCAGGAACCACTGACTGAGATATAACTAAAAATCATAACGTTAAATCATTTTTTGTTTAATTATATACTGAGTTTTGTCCGGTTCTTTAAACTTATTATTCTGTGCAGGTTTTGTTATAAGCTATTTCTCCCTGAGTTTTTATCCAATCAACATGAAATTTGGACACCATTTTCCCAGAGTAGTCAGGTATTCTGCTATGACTTTGCTGGATGACATAACGTGTCATCCAGCATGTTTTTCTAGATTTATCCAGGATTTTCTGGATCACTATGCTGCTCTTCAAATGCAAAAGGCACTATCTGCTTACTTGTAAAGTGAGCAGATACTGCCGTTTGGTTTGCACGACAGTAGGCCTATAATAGGGTCCAATGTTGGTTCAATGGTGCACATGTCGGGTGATTCTCCATTCATTGCTTCAATGAAAACAGAAGGGTGAACAGGGTTCCCTTGTGTCCAGACCGATTCCACCCATTAGTCTCTAGATTTTAGAATAAGAATACATTTATCCAATGTTTCAATTCCGCGCCAGCGTCGCAGACAGTGATTATTGAACTAATATTGTATATTTGGTATGGACATTTTAAACCTTTTAAATGCCACAATTAAAATAACAGTTGCAATTCTATTCAAACACAAAATGACATTGAATCAATGTTGTTTTAATTTTGGGCCAGGATTGGGGATAGTGATACAACATTAAGTGAACAGAGAGACAAGCCAATGTGTGTACTGGGCACATATATATCTAATCAAAAGTTCATAAGCTCAGTGGTGATTTAATAAACTGCCAAAAAACTCAATCGCGAAATTCCAATCAATCTGTCATAATAAAAATAACCCATATAGTACTCCACTCCAATCAATCATAGGCGTCATTGATAAGTCGTGTTACCTAGACTGAGATAAGTCTAACTGACAGGGCGTCGTCTGGATTAGATTACTATACTGTATAGTACTCCACTCCAATCAATCATAGGCGTCATTGATAAGTCATGTTACCTGGAATGAGATAAGTCTACCTGAGAGGGCGTGATCTGGAGTAGATTACTATACTGTATAGTACTCCACTCCAATCGATCATAGGCGTCATTGACAAGTCATGTTACCTGGAATGAGATAAGTCCAATTGAGAGGGCGTGATCTGGAGTAGATCACTATATTGTATAGTACTCCACTCCGATCAATCATAGGCGTCAGTGATAAGTCATGTTACCTGGAATGAGATAAGTCTAACTGAGAGGGCGTGATCTGGAGTAGATTACTATACTGTATAGTAATCCACTCCAATCGATCATAGGCGTCATTGAAAAGTCATGTTACCTGGAATGAGATGAGCCTAACTGAGAGGGCGTGATCTGGAGTAGATTACTATACTGTATAGTACTCCACTCCAATCAATCATAGGCGTCATTGAAAAGTCATGTTACCTGGAATGAGATAAGTCTAACTGAGAGGGCGTGATCTGGAGTAGATTACTATACTGTGTAGTACTCCACTCCAATCGATCATAGGCGTCATTGATAAGTCATGTTACCTGAAATGAGATAAGTCTAACTGAGAGGGCGTGGTCTGGAGTAGACTACTATACTGGAGACAAACATGATAGCTCTAACATTAATTTGCTGTAGAACTCGCACACAAACAATGAAAACACACGCATAACCTACAGCGCAGGGATCGACTTTAGACGTCACAATAGGACGTCTGTAGATGTCAGATTCTGTAGGAATAAAAATATTTATAATGGCCGTAGAAACATAACAGGGTATTCAAATGAATAGGAAAGAGCTAACTAAGACATTTATGAAAATACCCATGGTTTATGCGAAAGTATTTCAAGGTTAATCATGCCACAGGTGGCACCACCCGCATAAACTGTAAAACGAAGTATACAACAAAATACGTAACCGATGTCACACACAGATAAATTATCCATTGTTCAGATAGCTTAGCTGTGGTCACAGCTCAACAACACAAAGTGAATCTGAAAAGTGGAGAATCTATCTGTAGGTCAATGTCTTTCTGTCAAACAGTGTTAATAATGACATTAACTTGTGTTTATTGAAACGTATTATTGTGGTAGAAATATAACAACCTCATTCGTTTAGGGGTGAGTGGTCTATTTTCAGTTCTGATTAATATGTGTGATATCCCTTTCATACCTTTATTAATTTACACTCAATAACAGTTTATGCGAGTGGTGCCACCTGTGATCATGCGTTACTCACCGATGCTCACCGAGAAGACAATGTACAACTGTATATGTTTATATATATATTGTCTTCTCATGTAGGCTTAATGTTGTATATTTCAGATGATTTTCCCGGTCTCTGCTACCAGTGTCAAAATTTCCTCAGCAATGGCCAAGGCTTCATGGGCCACCCCAACCAGACCATGTGCTGTTATTACTACGAGTGCTGGCGAGTGGACGGATCTACAGTAATTGACCAGATTTTGAGGACGTGCCCACCAGGAACCTGGTTTAACGATATACCTGGAAGTCATGGAGCTCCATGTGTCGCAAGAAAACCATTCCCACAATGTGTGTCAGAGTGCGGCACTTCTGAACCGATCACAAGTGAGTGGCTGTACAGCAAACACGTACCATTTCTATAACAAGTTGGCAACATATTCTGCGATAGATGCCTACTCAATCAAATAATTACATAATTACATCTGGCAATTTGCGCCATCAATATAATAAATCATTTTGAAGGAAGCATGGATACTATTTCAAAATGCAGGTTTGTCCAGCTTGAGTATTTTTCCGCTTTCTACGGATTTTAATTATATAATATGAACAGACGGGTTCGTTTCTTCTGCGGATTAAAAAAAATATTTTTTTGTTACAATCGGCAAACCACCGCGCCACCCTTCGGTGACTAATGGGCCCCAAAAAGCTATAAATAAATCCATATCCTGGGATATACTGAACACGAAATCGAATGTTTACATTGAAAATATAGGGTTGTAAACCCTATTTTGCAGACTTCCACATGTATAGAGGTGTCCTAAATAAAAAGTCCGTGTGTCAGTCTGTGTGTCAGTCTGTGTGTCAGTATGTGTGACAACATGTGTGTCAGCCCGTGTGTCAGTCTGTGTGTCAGTATGTATGTCAGTATGTGTGTCAGTATGTGTGTCAGTATGATTGTCAACCTGTGTGTCAGTCTGTGTGTCAGTCTATGTGTCATTATGTATGTCAGTCTGTGTGTCAGTTTGTGTGTCAGCATGTGTGTCAGTCTGTGTGTCAGTCTGTGTGTCAGTTTGTGTGTCAGTCTGTGTGTCAGTATGTATGTCGGTATGTGTGTCAACCTGTGTGTCAGTCTGTGTGTTAGCCTGTGTGTCAGTAATGTGTCAGCATGTCTGTCAGTCTGTGTGTCAGTCTGTGTGTCAACATATGTGTCAGTCTGTGTGTCCAATCTGTGTGTCAGTCTGCGTGTCAGTCTGTGTGTCAGTCTGTGTGTCAGACTGTGTGTCAGCCTATGTGTCCAACCTGTGTGTCAGTCTGCGTGTCAGTCTGTGTGTCAGTCTGTGTGTCAGACTGTGTGTCAGCCTATGTGTCAGTCTGTGTGTCAGTATGTATGTCAGTATGTGTGTAAACCTGTGTGTCAGTCTGTGTGTCAGTCTGTGTGTCAGTCTGTGTGTCAGCCTGTGTGTCAGACTGTGTGTCAACCTGTGTGTCAGTCTGTGTGTCAGACTGTATGTCAGTCTGTATGTTAGTCTGTGTGTCAGTATATGTGTCAGTCTGTGTGTCAACATGTGTGTCAGTCTGTGCGTCAGCCTGTGTGTCAGTCTGTGTGTTAGTTTGTGTGTCAGTTTGTGTGTCAGTCTGTGTGTAAGTCTGTGTGTCAGTATGTGTGTAAACCTGTGTGTCACTCTGTGTGTTAGTCTGTGTGTCAACCTGTGTGTCAGTCTGTGTGTCAGCCTGTGTGTCGGCATGTGTGCCAACCTGTGTGTCAGTCTGTGTGTCATTTTGTGTGTCAGTCTGTGTGTCAGTATGTGTGTCAGCATATGTGACAGTCTGTGTGTCAACCTGTGTGTCAGTCTGTGTGTCAGTCTGTGTGTCAGTCTGTGTGTCAGTCTGTGTGTCAACCTGTGTGTCAGTCTGTGTGTCAGTCTGTGTGTCAGTCTGTGTGTCAGACTGTGTGTCAACCTGTGTGTCAGTCTGTGTGTCAACCTGTGTGTCAGTCTGTGTGTCAGTCTGTGTGTCAGTCTGTGTGTCAGTCTGTGTGTCAACCTGTGTGTCAGTCTGTGTGTCAGTCTGTGTGTCAGCCTGTGTGTCAGTCTGTGTGTCAGTCTGTGTGTCAGTCTGTGTGTCAGTCTGTTTGTCAGTCTGTGTGTCGGCCTGTGTGTCGGCATGTGTGTCAGTCTGTGTGTAAGTCTGTGTGTCAGTCTGTGTGTCAGTCTGTGTGCCAGTTTGTGTGTCAGTCTGTGTGTCAGTCTGTGTGTCAACATGTGTGTCAGTCTGTGTGTCAACCTGTGTGTTAGTCTGTATGTGAACCTGATTCACTGTGTGTGTGAACCTGATTCATCTTTTTCTTTGATCACCAGGACCAGTGTGCCATCTCTATCCCAACCCCGCTAATGCCCAGCAGTTTGGAACCCTGAACCCACCTCCTGACGGAGCATGGGAATATGACGGAGAATGTAAAACAAACCATGTGTTTGACCACAGCGCATGTACATGTATACCCGTTCAGCTGGGTAAGTGGATTATTAAATAATATATTATTGTGATCAGTTATCACAACATTGGACTGTTTAATATTTAGATCATTGGGTAATTTTGCAGTAGGCCTACTGCATATTTTCCACTCTGTCCGAGCCAAGGTTTTGAAAAGAATAAAGAGTATTAAAAGATAACGTAGGCCTACATGTACCGTGGTTTTAAAATCTATAGTTCAGATACAGAAATAGGAATTATTAGCTATCCATGCAAACACATTTGTATAACATGTGTACAACGTCGGCCCAAGGTCTTCGACGTTGGTTGAACATTGTGCAAATGCTATGCAAGTGGATTGTGCTGGATAGGCACTGTATAATCACGAAACATCGATCCCATGGTAGCTTAATCTTGGGCCAGCGTCGTATAGATGGTGGGCCTACATACATCCAGCATTTGTTTCGCGTTTATTGGCCACGATAACGGACTGAACAAACGCCCTAACACATTTATCTCTGTGCGTGCCAATCTGCAAGAACAAATGATTTTGGGCTTCCAGCCTCTAATAAAATGTCAACACGTTTATTTTTTAGACAGACATTTTTCCGGTCCTGTTTGATATTATCCATAAATAGCAATTATAGATAACATTATATTTTAACTTTATTATTATTGATTTTCAAATGACCGACATTCGGGACACGGAGTCGTCGGCATTTTGATATCATGACCAAAATTTCAATAATGTATGGTATTAAAGTGGTTGATATTCAGCGTATTTATAAAGCATTGATAACGCATTAATACATAGCGTATATCTATAGTGTGTCTGACGTATCTACAACGAATAGGCATGTTGGCTTATGTCTGACGATTAAATAACGTATTTTACCGTCAGACCGGCGCCAGTCTAATGTTTAGTCAATGGGCCAGATATGAACCCTCCCCCCCCCCCCCCCCAGGGGGGGATTTTTGAACACATTTATTTTTCGACACCTTATTATATGTCTATTCAATATCTGATTGTTTGCACTCAAAATATTGGGACTTCAGAAAATACTGGCTCATGAAACCTTCTACCCCACTGAATTTGAAGCGCTAAAGTTATTCTCATTGAAGACATATTGTATATATTTTGTCAACTCCAGGTTTTTATTCTAAGGATTAAACAGTTAGTTATGGTACTAGAAGATGTGTCGTGGAACGAAAGTAAAAAAAATAACAAATATAAGACACATAAATATATATAATAACCCTTTAAATCCCAAATCACACGTAATAAGTATTAAGTCAATGCAAAAACAAGATATGCGAAACCGTCCCCACCCCTGCCCCGGGCCGAGATTTTTCAATACATAATTTTTTAGACACCTTATTATATGTCTATTCAATATCTGCTAGTTAGGAACCAAAATATTGGGACAGGAAAAAATAATGGGTCATGTAGGCCTACCCCCTGAATTTTAGGCGCTAAATTTATATTCATTAAAGGCATGTTGTATATATGTTTTTAAATCCAGGCATTCATTCCAAAGATTAAGCATTAGTTATGTTACTAGAAAATGGCTGTGAAACGAAAATTAAAAAACAAAAAACAAATATGAGATTCATTAACATATGTAATGCCCCTTGAAATCCCAAATTATACGTAATAAGTGATACATGTACGTGTATACGAAAACCAGATATGAGAATCCTCCCCACCCCCTCCTCCGGGGCGTGATTTTTGTAGACATTTATTTGTGGACACCTTATGATATATTTATTCAATGTATGTTCGTTAGGACTCAAAATATCGGGACATAAAAACATACTAGGTCATCAAACGTATGTACCCCCTGAATTTGAAGCGGTAATTTTAATTTTCTAAAAAGGCATGTTCTATATATTTGTTCAATTCCACATTTTTATTCCAAGGATTAAGCACTAGTTATGTTACTGGGAGATATTATGTGAAACAAAAAATATCAATTTTGTTTCAATATTAGATTCATTAATATATTTAATAACCCTTTAAATCCCAAATAACATGTCTCGCATGCTACGTGTATATAAAAACCATATACGAAAACCCTACCCACCCACCTCCCCCGGGGCGGGATTTTTAAAGACAATGAATTTTAGACACATTATTAATTATACATTCAATGTCTGCCTGTTTACACTGAAAATATTGGGGCAGTAAAAAATACTGGGTCAACAAACATATGTACATTTAATGTCCTAAAAGGCATGTTGTATATATTTGTTCAACTCCTGGTATTTATTCCAAGGATTAAGCACTAGTTATATCTCTATAAGATGTTATGTGAAACAAAAACAATTAATTTGGTTTTAATATTAGAGTTATTAATATATCTAATAGCCCTGTGAATCCCAAATAACACGTCTGGCACGCTACCTGTATCTAAAAACTAAAAACGAAAACCCACCTTCCCTGGGGCGGGATATTTTAGGACAATGACTTTTAAGCACCTTTTTATTTTAACATTCAAGGTCTGCTCGTTTACACTAAAAATATTGAGGCAGGAGAAAATACTGGGTCATCGAACTATGTACCCCCTGAATTTTAAGCGGTAATTTCAATTTCCTAAAAGGCATATTGTATATATTTGTTCTATTCCAGGTATTTATTCCAAGGACTAAACACTATTTTTATTCCTAGAAGATGTTATGTTATGTGTAGCAAAAATAAAAAAAAAAGATTTAATATAGGGTTAATTAATATATGTAATAACCCTTTAAATCCGAAATCCGAAATTATACATCTTGCGTGCTACGTGTATATATGAAACCAGATAGCAAAATATAAAATACGGGGTTTGTTATTCTTTGTATTAAACTTTTACATTTCAAATTTTACATTTTGATTGCTGCATTTACAAGTAATTGAAAACCAGATATTAAATCCCTAGACCCCCACACTCCCGGGGGAATCTAAAGAGTACAGGTAAGTTTCCACACCACCTTTCTATATGTCTAGGCGATATCCATCAAGGTATTCTGACAGGAAAGATGCTGGGGACATCAAACATATAAACTTTCCTGTTTCTACACAGTAAATGTATTATCAGAAAAAGTGAGTTGTATACTTATATTTGTTTAACTCCATTTAAATATAAATATAAAAAATTAAAAAAATTACACTAGTTACGGTAGTACAATATGTTATGTAAATAAACATAACTTGAAATAACACATATAGGTTTTTTATTATATATAATAACCCTTAAATTATCATATTTGGTTATTCCCACCTCAGTTATATTCAAACAAGATCTGATAAAATAATAGTTCTTTAAGTTGGTGTGGTGGCATTTCTAAGATATGTTCATAAAATAAGTTCAGAATCACTAAAGGTTTTAGTCTACTTGCCAGGCAGGTGAACCCAAAATGTTCTATACAGCAAGGTTTTTTTGATAGAAATGTGATATATAGTGTCCAAGAAGCTAGAAAATGCCGGAAGCTAAATTTTATATGTTGAGCATTTTTTTTTAATTAGCATAATTGGCATAATTTATGAGGTTTTCCAAGAATCAGCTTATATCTCAATTTCCAATGACACCAATAATAAAAGAAAGGTTCTAAAATTATATTTTGAGACCATTAAATGAGTCCAATTAAATTTGAAAGATATATTAGGAAAAAAAATTATACAAAAAATCAAAATGGCCGCCAAGGACCATTTTTATTGATAAAACTATGAATTATATCGTCGGTCAATCCTAACTACCAAAATTGAAAAATTGAGTTTTTTTGAAAAACACATCAAAAATAAACCTTTTTAGCAATATGTTGAATGGCTAAGCCCTGTGTGTGGTATATCATACCTAACGCGGATGAGCGAAACAATCCTAACTACATTTTTCTATGATATAAACATGTCAAACCATCCTATCTTGATAGGATGATTTTCCATCTTGCTATAATTGTGTCTCGACAAACATGCAAAACAATCCTGAGAAGCAGCTAGGCTATTATAGCCTAATTCCTGATGTCAGGACTACTTTTTCAAAACAAATCTTATGCCTGATCGCACTCATGACCATTTTCGTCAGTCACAGGCGAAACAATCCTAACTCCAAAATGATAGTTTTCGAGTAAATTGTTTTCAGCAATGCTGATAAATCGATACTTCAACATAAAACAAAATTGCCACAGAACAAGTTTTCATATTTTTCTATCGTACTATGTTGAAATTTTAGTATTTGGTGGACTTTGGTGGTCTGCAGTGGATATGGGATTGTTTAGAATGTTCAATTTTGTCGAAAATGGCCCATTTAAGATGTGTGGAACAATCGTATCTCATTGAGTGAGATATGCCCTTCTTTGCCACAGGATACGAATACGGAGAAAAGCAAAAGTGAATAGTAATGAATTTGCAGTACAATACTCCAATTTGGTAATACGTTTCCATGGTTTCTTGAGAACATAAGAAACTAGAAAAAGTTGTTCGGAAACGAGCACGAAAGCAGCCCTCCGTTATCGCTCGACCACTATTTTAAAATTATTTGCTAAAAAAAAAATAATAAAATAAAATAAAAAATGGCCGACTGGCGGCCATTTTGGAATTTTTAGTGTGAAATTTGTCATTTGTTATCCTTGTTTGAGACATTACATTTTGTTTTATATTCATGGTCCAGTCATTTTGCATTTCTTGAGTTAAGTAAATATTACAAAATTCAAAATGGCCGCTAAACGGACATTTTGAAATTGTTTGATCCCAAGAAGTAAACAGGTAATTGGCTGACATAGCTGAACATTGGCCAAATAAAAGAAGATCTGATGGCAACTTTTTCCTGAAATGCGCTAACGAGCATTTCTTCGTTAGTGGCCATAGTAATTAAAGGGTTGATGATATGGGGATCAAAATGTCACCAAAAAAATTCCCCAGTGGTATGTGATGGCTATGTGAAGTATAAGGAAGCAGAAGTTGATAGATGAGTGTCTATCTTGAAAACAAATAACTGCGGCGGCGGCGGCGGACCGTGTGGAATACAGTAAGCAGCCCGCCTCGGCGAGGGTTGCTTAGCAAGTCATGACGAATTTACAAGCAGTGTCTGTGTAAAATCTGGCAGTCTAATTTGGGTAAATTAACGACGGCCGCCATTCAGATATTATAAACACCATAACCTGATAACGTGTGTTTCAAAATTAGTATAGTATGAGCATTTACAATACTTCTATATAGGGACATAAAGAATAAGATGCCTGTTTTAGTGATGCGAGGTCAAAGTCAAGTCATTAGGTCACAATTAATGTTGATTAATAATATTACTAATGGCGTGTTATACATGGCGTTTGTCTCGAGCGTGCTACGGCCATAATAATACAATACCGCCTCTACGAAAGCTTTTTGCGAAATAAGCAGTCAGTCTAGTTAGATCAATAATAATGTTGAAAAGTGCTATGTTACCAGGTTGCAGCCATATGTAGCCCATATATAATGATTTTTTTAGATATCTAAGGAATCAGATTGGCATCATAATTTGTTGATTCAGGATCAAGGGGATGAGGTCATGGTTATACAAGTGAAAGCAAGGATATAATTATGTTATGTCGGTCATCTCGCTTTCCTAAATTTCAAAATCAAGCTTAGAATCTCAGAAACCGTCTGAAACCTGGTATATAAAATATGATACGTGATGGGGGTTAGCGAATTGTTTATTTGTATTTCCGAGTGAAAACGACGTCATGATCAAGGTGGTCATGTTCATTCAAACTGTTATATTTTTAGCATGTTTACAAGAGACCAGCATCCTGCAACACAAATTAAATCTAGATTGAGTTTATTAAACATGGTTATTGCAGTAGTTAACCTCGTAACCTTGGAGATTAAATCACACATTTATCATACTTGTTTGTTAAAATTCACTCGACGAAGGTCTCGTGCAACTGTTTTACACCAGCCAAATGATATTTTGATCAGAAAAAGTATAGAAATGAACTGAAATTATAAGCGTTACGGAGAATCGTTGCAACGTGGGACAGTCATAAATGGCATAAAAAGTTGTGAAATAAAAAAATATATTTTTTTAAACTTGTATATAATCTTAAAGATAGGCTAGATTAAATCTAGATTAAGTCTAGATTAAATCACATGTTTATGTTGGAACATATATACATAATATATATACATAATATTATTTCAAAAAACACTTTTATGTTAGAAATTTCCTAATTTGATTATTTCTATATTGTTACATGAAGGTCATTCATTGCATTTAGGTAATGAAATTAAAGCAAAATATTCAATAATAAATATTACAAGGCGTGGACAGTGCTTGTGCTTGAAATTGTAGAATCCCTCTGATATGTTCCTTTTATCCCCTGCCCACGAAGTAGGGGCGGGGATATTGTCATCATCATGTCTAGTCGTGTGGCGTGCGTCTGTGTGTCCGTGTTTCGTTTCCAGACGATATCTCGGGAACCGTTAGCCGGATTGCTTTCATATTGCATACACACATCCCTGAGGGGCTGTAGATGTGTCATTTGTTGGTTATGAACCTTTGACCTAATTTTTTACTTTTGATTTTGAGGCCCTAATTGACTCTATTTGATGGCGGATGATAAGTTCAGTTTCCGGACGATATCGCGCAAAGCGTTTGCTGTATTGTTTTGATATTGCATACATCTTTTACGGGGTGTAAATATGCCTTTTTGGGGGCTACGACCTTTGACCTATTTTTAACCTTTGACTTTGTGGCCATTGTTGAATTTAATTAATGGCGGGTGATATCGTTAGCGTCAGCGCTCTTTGCTTGCTTCTGCAGATATCAGTGTTTGTAATTATCTGAAGTCGGCCATCGTTAATTTACACAAATTCGTACATAATTTTACAAAGACACCCTGATTGTAAATTAGACATGACTTGTTTTCTTATGTTCTCTGGAAATCATGGAAACGTATTACCAAATTGAAGAATTGTACCATAATTCTATTACTATTCACTTTTGACTTTTCCCGCATTCGTATCATGTGACAAAGAAGGGCATATCTCTCACTCAATGAGATAGGATTGTTCTACACATCGTAATTGGGCCATTTTCGACAAAATTAAACAGTCTAAACAATCTCCACTGCAGACTGCCAATGTATACCATATACTAAAATGTCAATATAGCACGCTAGAAAAATATGAAAACTTGTCCTGTCCCAAATTTAATTTTTTTATGTTGGAGTATCGATTTATCAGCATTGTTTAAAACTTCGCAAGCAATTTACTCAAAAACTATCATTTTGGAGTTAGGATTGTTTCGCCTGTGACCGACGATATGTGGAAGGCACATTATGTTTCTTCAATTTTTGTTCAGTTGTCTCACTATTGTGATAATTATGGGTTCTCATGATTATGCTGTCTTAGGACAATGTGTGTTATAGCTTCCTTTTTTCTGAAAGGTGGTAAAATACCAGATGGCCGCCATTTGTGCAAGGCAAAAAATAAATAGCTATTATTTCTCGAAAAAAAATGAAACGGATTCATGATTTTGGTGTCTACCTTAGGGTTTTCAGATATACCTGATGTGACCAAAACGTACTTTAGCTATTGCGTTGAGGATAAATTCTAAGATGGCCACCATCTGTGCAAGGTCAAACTATGAAATGATATATTTTTTGACAGAATAGAGGCCGATTCAATATTTCGGTGTCGACCATAGAGTTTTTAAGGTATGCCCGAATCAATCAGTGAGTAAATATTGTCGTTTTCTGCACAATCACGGCAATATTGCAATAGAAGGAAGCCAGATGTCGGGACCATGCCCCACTCTAATTCAAGTTTTTTTTCAAATGCCGTTTTGGTGATCACTTTATATCCAAGTCAGCAGCATTAAAAAGGTCACCAGCTTGGTCCCTGGCAACGACCCATCCCGACATTAAGCATTGAATTAAATTAAAACACTTTTGGAAGGCTCACTCTTCAGAGGACCGAGCTCAGAGGGGTGACAATTCAGAACTATATTCATAAAGTGTCCAAATGATGGTCGTCAAAAGGGTGCAGGGCAGTACAAGAGCTAGGATGGAGAAGCCGCATGAAATAAAACGTTTTCGTAATCGCTGTTGATGTTTTTGTGGAAGCAGGTAATAAATTTCTGCAACCGAAAGTGCCCTCAAGTTGATCTTTGTGGAACATAAAGTTTTTTGGTATCAGACAAGTAGCACCAAAAGGTTTGATAAGCATTCTGGTTGTAATGATTAGAAGTCAAGTATCGGAAAACAAGTGTGCATATTTTCGACTGCCAATCCAATGACTTTAATATAATGATTGGGCGACTATAAAGCGTGCCCTAGCCAGATAATTTTGGACACGTTGTATATTGTAAAGACATGTCTTTTTCTGGTATTTTATGTAGTAATTAAGAATTACAATAATGCAGTTTACCAGTTACTAATGCGACTACAATCAGTTCAGCAAGAGTCGGAAGTAAACTTGTACTGATGCTTCCAATATCCCGAAGATGATAGCAAAATGCACTATGCACACTTAGGATATATCTTGGGAATTATTATTTTTTCAAATAGGACTCCCAGGTCTCTTTCCCGATTCTGTTGGGTGTATTTGGTTATCAAGAATGGGAAGGGGGGGTATGGCTAAAACTTTTGTCTTTGAAATTCACATCCAATTAGAAGGAATTCGGTTTTACTTGGATTGAGTTTGGTTTGGGTCATCCAGTCAAAGACACTCATGACACCCCCCCCCCCCCCCTGTAGTTCCACAAAAAATTGCGTAGCATTCTCAGAGATAGGGAAATGTAAATTGAGAGTCATCTGCATAAAGATGTTGACTAAACCATGTCCAAAATTAAATAACTGAGTTGAGAAGTGCTAAGAGTGAACAACAGCGAAGGGACCAGTGCAGACCCTTGTGGAGCAATGTAAAAGGATTAGAAGCAGAAGACAATTTGTCTTATTTTTTTACTTTTTGCCACCTGTCTCTCAGATAGGACCAAAACGAATCCAGAGCCACATAAGAAACACCATACCAATTCGCCAGCGTGTCAGTTAGTGTAAGGTAAGATCAATAGTGTCGAAATCCGCAGACAGGTTGAGAAGCGTCAAGGCGCTGACTCGGCCTTTGTCTAAAGAAATGACAATATTATTTTCGACTTTCAGAAAAACTCCTCAGTTGAGTGAAATTTACGAGAAGCTGACTGACCAATTTGCTTTTGCTGATGCATTAAAAACTGAAGCATTGAAATATTTCAAAACGTGTCATTTTTAGAAATTATGTAGATTCCGAATAAAATGTGCACCATAGCACATGCAATTACCACTTCTACTTCTGCTTCTACTTGAAGCTTGAAAGAAATCATTCAATACTGGCCATAAAGAGAATAACAATTATATTCCTCGCTTTGTGAGATGAAACAATATGACAACAAGCGTTTGATACCAGAGTTGTGAGGATTGGTGTTTCGTGGTGAAGCCGAGAAAGCAGCTTCAATTTTCACGATAAAAACCTCGAATATCCACAAATCCTAAATAGGCCTAACCTAATAATATAGGTAGAGGTCCCCGAGACTCTAGTATTGTATGCATGTCCACTGCAGCCTGCAATGTGTTTTATAGGTAGGGAAAATCCTTCAGCCACCATATTGAACAGCTATGCAGATTTCCTTGCTTGTTCACGACATATTGACAGGTATTTTGTCTGTCTACTAGCCGCGTATTTTAAATTTGGTCATCCGGATGAAGCCGGGTGTGTGTATGACACACAGGAGTGATTCTCGCACTCATGTTTTTATTTTGGCTTTCACTACGAGACGTATGGTGAGATCAGCTCATCCCACACTTTCTCCTATACTCTTCACTGCTCAGTTTGATTTCAGATAGATATTCTCACGATAATATAAATATATATCGTTGGTACGGCGAGATGGGCTGATCTCAGCACTCGTCATCATGCCCTCGCCTAAAGGCTCGGTCTTGATGTGGTGACTTGTGCTGAGATGAGCCCATCTCGCATTCCCAACGATGCCGTACGCATATTTAACCACTCTCATCATTTAGTGAACTATTTAACCACATTGGTAGCACTCGGGCCTCAAAATCTCTGGGGTAAAACTCGTAAAAACAATTTGTATTTTTAATATCAATAATTTTGATGTAGGCCTACGCATAGCAGCTTTTTAATATTGCAGTTGAACATGATAACTGTGTGATTTTTTCTTAAATAAATGTAGCCCTGCCATACTACATCAATGAACTGTTGCATCATGTGATTTGTGTCAAAACAGAAGTATTTCCATGTTGATTAACGGCAATATCCGTGACTTAGCTTATTTTACAAAAAAATGATATTATTTTTGGCGGCCACTTTGATTTGTTTTATTAAAAGCGTTGTATAAGTTGTTTTTTTTAATATTCTGAGCGTAGGCCTATTCATTATCATAAGTATGTAGAAAAGTGAACCTTAAGTTAATATAGTTCTTCAAGGATTACGATATTGTTAATATAAAGACCTAATTACATTGTTATTATGCTTGCAAAATGCAAAGATAACCAGAATTTGAGAGTTGGTGTTAATTGGAAATTGACCCTTTTGATATAGGCGAGTCCCTAATTTACCTCATTAATTATGCTAATTATACTAATTAGATATTTGTTAAACATTTAAAATTAGCATCCACCATTTTCTGACTCCATGGATCATATAAATAATATTTTCATCAAGAAAGGTTGCAGTAAAATACATTTTGGGTTTAACACATTATGTCAATGAGAGTGGCAAATATACTAATTAACTATGCAAATTAAAATTGGCGGATGTCAGCCATTTTGTATTTTTGAAAAATGTTGATAGTATGCTTGCTTGGCATTAGTATTATGCTTGAACAAATGCAAGGTTAACCAACATTTGTGCGTTTGTGTTGACTGGGGGCTCCGACAAAGGCAGGTCCCTAATTTACCTCATTAAATATGCTAATTATGCTAATTAAAAAAAATGCTCAACATATAAAATTTAGCATCCGGCGTTTTCTGACTCCTTGGATCATATAGATAATATTTCCATCAAAAAACCTTGCTGTAAAAGACATTTTGGGTTTAATACATTATGTATATGGGAGTGGCAACTAGACTTAAACAAAATTTTATTATATTGTTTTTGATGACTTTTCGGGTCCCATGCGATAAAAACGCATGTGTTTAAAAGTGTAAATAAATTAAAGGGTATTATAAAATTGGTTTAAATTCTCAGCAAACAATCAACTATGGTTAACATGGATACGGTATCATCAACATTATCGTGAAGTGTATAGTCAGATAATAATGGTATAGGTTCCCAGTTCTAGCTTCAGCATCAGCATCAGCTCATCAATGGCGATGCTGAAGTTGCAGGGGCTCTTCTCAGCAATTCTCCTCTTATTCTTCCTTTCCCTTCTCACCAGCCAGGCTGGAGGAGGTAGAGACAACAATTGACACACCTGAAGAAAGTGATGATTCTTAGGGCGCTCCTCCTAGGAACTTCTGGTCCATTATTTGTCAGGTTTATCCCCGGTCATATGCTGATACTTCGCACCACCCCCTTGGATATGAAATGGTTTTTTTTCTACCACTACAAGGTGGGAGATACACCCTTTCATATCCAAGGGGACGACCTGCCGACATTCGCAGTTCATACGCTGGTTCATAATTGAAAATACGCCGCCATTCATTAGTTCAATTCGATATTTTCAAAAGTAATTGTTTGCATGAAACTTATTTTAAAATATTTCAAGTTTTGAAACGCAACCGACACGTTGTTCTCACATGTTATTGTTTGACACCGCTTATATCAAGTAATTTTCACCCCCTTTTGTCAACTATATTTAATAGTGATAAAAAATAATTATTTTCAATTCATTATAATGCAGCTTATGAGCTTATATAGACGAGAGCTACTTCTCTTGCTCATAATTACAACAATATAACAATGAAAATCATGAGTTACAAAATCAGAGTCACTGAAAAAAATAAAACTGAATTTTGTAGAATAGGCCTATGCACACTTTCACAAGTTTTAGTCGCTCGTTCAACACTCTTCCGTCGCCTGATACTTCGGCAAAATCGTCATTTTAAATATCACATAAAATGTTTTCACTTTCTCATTTTCAACAGAGAGTTGCTTTTGTAAATTGGATGTTACCTTTGTGGATGGCATTCAAGACGAAAGTTGTCACAATGCCCATATCATCAACTCAGACAATCCAGTCACTGTACAAGCTGACGGCACTATGCCTGGTGGAAGTGCTGGTGTATTTGACGGTAACAGTGTTCTCGCAGTAAGTTATACAAAAGTATGAAACGGAGAATGAATGGGTTGATATATAGTATATATATCGATATACAGACAGATTAAAAATGTTACGTTCTGATGCTAGAATATTGATATATTATTTAAAACAGGCTACTCTATTAGCACCTTTATTATTAAACTATGTATTTCAGGCTGTGCCATCAGATATACTCCACACCAAAAGTCTCTAAAATATATTTACATCGTAATTAGGTTATATACATTCTCTAGCCTTGTTTTAGAGGGTCTATTTAAAATGATAACAAGTCAAACCTTGGTTAGTTTTGGAGTTGAGGGAATTATGTCAGCGTTAAAATAGTATGAAGACAAAAAGGCATGTTTAGATCACTGTTGTGTTATATTTAGACCTTTGCTGATCTTTACAACTTCGTAACAGTTACAAATGTTTTTTTTTGATAAATATTGCCGAATGAATGAAACATTTTTGGTTTCGAAATAGGTACATTTTATTGATTATTAGCAGATATGTGACAATAATTGACAATTATCTACTGAATTATTATCTATTATGTAAACATACTTTCTTGTGATGCCATACAGTACACACCCTACCTTCGAATGCCCCCTAAAAAGTAATTGATACAACATGATTTGTACACACCACCTGGGGTTGTTATAGAGGGTCCATACTACCATCCCATCAACCCAAATCTTGGTTACTTTTGGTGTTGAGATAAGTCCGATTTAAGCGTCTCCCAGGAATTCGCTCCAGGACTATTTATTTTTAGTGACAATATTTGCGAAGGTGAAATAATGATTTCATGTATTGGACAATACGATATTTTCAGATAATTTTTGACGTAGTAGCTTTATCCATGTTCAAATACAAAAGTGTTCATTTTCTTGCCGATATTACGTGAACTGCGCCATATCACTTTAACTATTTCTTTACCAATTTCGCACTTATGCGAAAACTACCTCCCTTTACCAAGTTCGCATTCATGTGAAATCCACATGTGTACATACATTAATTGAATTAGTGAGGTAGATATGTGAAACCATTGCGCATTTTGTCATCAAATCAACTAACTTGGCACAGACCTAGACAAACTACGAATGAATATTTTAAGCTATGGAGACATCGTGAAATAACCCCAGGAGGCTTTTGGCAGCCATTTTTCAAAATGGCCGCCAAAAATGGAAAATCGGTAACGACCATACATTGCTAAGTAGTCATATTATTTAAAATGTCGCTAAACTCTTTAAGTATGTTGAGGATTTATGTAACACATAACAATAAGCAGAAGAGTGTATATTATGTATTGCTTAGCATTGAAAACGTGCTATTTGAGGCTTTCTACAATATGGGCAATAGAGAATATACACATATATGACGTGGTCATATTACCCATTTTCTAAATTACTTAAGAGGTAAAACTAAAAATGTGTGGATAGGGGTACATGTAGCTGTTAAAAACATAATTAAGCAGGAGCTGCTTAGATGTGAGTTACCAGACAATTTGTTATGTATAGTACACACTGCTGAATTGAGCAATTATCATCGTGATTAAGTAACTTTAGGTGAACTGTTCTCCTCATGTCTCACAATCTCCACCACACAGGCAAAGAGCAGTGCACTTCAATGCTGCTTTTATGCACTTGCATCGCCCCCTACAACCCTCCAACAGCCACAAAGTAACTCCCTGGATGACGTGTTTGCTTCTGGAAGTGACGTCCACAGAGGTTTCCATTCTGCAGGGTTGGTCCATCTCCATTCCCCTGTCTATCTAAAGCTTGCTTCCAGCAGTAGTTAGCAAGCTTGATAAATAACTATTTTTGTATGTTGCACGGAAGCAGCTTTTGTTAGAGGAATTGCATCTATTGATATTCCTCTTTTTGTAAATATGCAATGCTTCGTTAATGCTATCTGGGCTATTGGTTCGGTCGGTCATATAAAAGGTTTGTGTATCGTTCCAGCACAGAAATGTTATTGTCGTCATCTAGTTCTTGGGGAGCATGGGAGAGAGCAAAGAATGACTCTGTCTCTTTCTCATATGCCATCCACGTTTCTCATGCAGTTCTTGCCCTTCGATACAAACGACGGAACAGTGTCACAGCCTGTAAAAGCATGGAACATATGTAGTGCCATGAATTTACTATGTCCATATGAGGCTGCGATTTCATGAGCTGGTATTTTCCTAAAGTGCTGACCAACTTCAAAGCTATATCTGTGTATATATCTGTGTATTGTGTAGCCTAGCAGCTGTTGCCACCGCCAATAACACTGCGTCTGTGTTAACTGTCCTCAACACAATAATTTTTAGGCCCTGCTGGACAGCATCTGCTGTATGTAACATCATTCTACAGTCGGCTTCCTCCTGGTTGCATGGACCCAGATTTGAGATATATCTTGAATGGTTACATCGGACGTCCGGGCCACAGATGGTTATGACTTGTTTTTCAGCGGGTATGAGGATGACCTGCTTTGCAAGATAAGCAAACAGCTGCTTTTTGTTTTCATCAACTCTTAAAATTGTTCCAAGCTACTAGGTAACATGGTGAATGGACGGATCCACTCTGCGTCTAATCCCTATACCTCGACTTTTCTGGGTGTGAGCTTTTAAACTCTTCTTAAAGTATTGATCCCATATAACATCAACCCGAGTAGCATGATCAAGCTGCTTCTGGATGAAGGGCATTCAATTGACTGCATAATCCTCACAATGGATTTGTAAAGCGTGACCTAGGTTTCATCATATTGATCACAACAGCTTCAGCAAGGACAGTCACATCGGCGTCTGGAACGTCACTTGGGGTCTCATAATAGGCTGTCAGACATTCAAGTAGATCAGATTTTTGCGTTGTCGTGGTTTGCCTAATTGAAAAATTGAAGGTGTGCAGCTGTGATTTACGTATTTGAACAATGCTTCTAGGTTGCCATCCCTAGTCTGACAAACAATATACTAGCCGTAAAAAGAGAGAACAATCACTTTTAAGAGAAGATAATTGTAATTTGACTTAGGTAGCTCTGTTGGTGGTGGTTTGCTAAAGAGTTGTAATTTATTTTTCACATAATATCGTTCTTCAACGAAGGCATTGTACTGCTCCTGCCCAGTCAATTCCGCCTGACGAATTCCCCCGTCAGTGCTGAATCCAGTATCATGTGTGATTAAAAATAAAAGTTCCCCGCTGCGTTTGAAAAATGGATTTCCCATTTCTTCAAGTACGTCTGTTAATGCAAATACATGCTGAGTACTGTCTGCTTTTTGTATATTGTGAGTTTGTCATTGTGTGAAGTTTCTTCTCGCAAACTTTTGTTGTTTGCGGCATTCATTGATTTATCAAAATTATCAAATTAGTCTTGCCATTTCAGAACCAGTAGCTGTCCACTGTGACAGTCTGGTATTGTCTGGAGGGCAGTGTCATCTCATTCATCTCACCATCCTCAGGATGTTATCCTGGCCCAGTTTAGCCATCGTGATTGCATCAATATAGAGAGGAAAGAAGATTATCTTAGGAGATCTAACAAAAATTAAAAGGATGAGTTCAATCTGTAGGGCCATGTACCAGAAGTAGAACATCGGGCTCTCAATACATCTGTATGCTGGAGATGCTCTGGTGTATGGTTCTGGCATCCCTGACATTCGCTTTGTTGTTGACTGGTCAAGCGCTGTATTGTAATAGTTGTGCTGTGTTGAGTGTTGCTTGGGTCATGTCACTCCTATATTGACCGAGCTTTGATACTGGCACCTCCGTGGATCATTGTCACGAGCGCCAGCAATGATGTTGATACAGACTGATGCCTACAGTTCTCATTTCTAGCATGTCTTTGCTCACTACCTTTGCTTGACATGCTTTTCTGAGAGCTTGACCAGTATCTTCTTGAACAGAAAAAGTATATCGCGCCCTTCTTCATAAAATTTGTGACATAGCAAGTGAGCTGATATTCGATTCATGAGCTAGGTAGAGTTCACTCTGGCTATTTTAAAACGCCACGTTCTTCGATTCCAGTTGAATATAAGCGACAAAGATCAACAAGTTTGAAGATTGTAGAGACCATTTCAGCTTGTCTGGCCTCTGTCATGTATGTTACGAGTTTTTTTTAGATCAATGCCATGGGAAAGACTTTGCCAGCATGATCAGCTTTAAAATTTTGCGAAGATGCTCTTTTGTAGAGTGATGCAAGCAGCGAACATGATACTGTGCATCCTGTGCAACCATGAACCTAACACTCAGCTTTGCCAAGAGACGACCATCATCAGCACATTTACGAACACGGGCATCAAAACGAAATGTAAAAGCTTTGTGACGTGATTCTCAGGTGGATGACGGTTCATTGCACAGAAAACACAGATTTCTCACTTGTTTACTGGGTTCTTCACTGACCGCCAATCAGGTATAACTTTGATGAGGTTGGTAGATCAAAGTGTGAAATACTGTCTTTCATCAGCACGTTTCAGTCTTGTTAAACTGCACATGACATGACGTGTGCCACTTGGCATTGTGTTGACCTATCGTCGACGCGACACCATTGCTCTCGTCAAGACGCTGAATGTCAAGGGACATTGGCACACTGCTGAATTCATGGAAATAAACGATACATTTTGTCCAATCCGTGGATCGAGAAATTGTTTCTTTAGATGGTCCAGGGAGTCCGGGGTTGAGAAGCTGATACATTTTACTTGACATATTCCCAACACCACTATAAATATACATATACTACCATTACTTTAACATCAAGTCACCACCACCAACCACATCGCCAATACCAGAAACAACACATTATTATTATAATAATACTTCTTATTGAAATAATGTGCAAATAATTTATAACTATATTCCTGCCTATGCTGTACCTGTTCTTAGCTATATGAAATAGCCTTGAGCATTAATCATCCAAAAAAGACTAAATAGTTGGGTTCTGCATACATAAATATACACAAATAATTCACAAATAATACACAAATATAGTCATCTCACAAGAATATAGTATATATGAAGCATTAATACACTTGATTATTATTATCTGAGAGCTTTAACGGCGTTTTGTATAACTCTCGAATGCAAAACATCGACAGTTTGGTATTTTTATGGCGGCCATTTTGGAAAATGGCTGCCAAATGCATCACATGATCATTTTTAAATGTCTCCATAGCTTCAATTGTTCCTTAGATATTCATCTAAGTCTGTGCCAAGTTTCACACTTTTCTGACAAAACGCACAATTCCCTTGAAAAAATACACATATCCGCCTCACTAAATGGAGATATTTCCTTACATGCGTGGTTGAAAATCGCCAACCAGAATGGTCAGTGACATGGACGCAATGTTCTCTTGTATTTTTTATTTGTGCGATGTGCGCATGCGCCCAGCTATTACCTGTATTGGGCCCAGGGGCTACCTCGGGGGTCATTTTTTAAAAAGAAGTCGGTTTCCGGGGGTAGCTTTATCAGGGAGAAGTCGGTAAAGGAGGAGTTAGATGGCCTACAAAACAAATTGAACCCAATTTGTACAATCGTGTTTGCAAGGTGGTGGAACATCTTTTCATAAAATACTTAGTCAAACATTTTAATATTTTTTGCATAGCTAAATTCGTGAAAACTCTGAATTACCGGTCGTCATATTTTATATATTACATATGTTATATTATATATGCGTTTGTTGACGACTCTGTAGAGGGCAGGATATTACGTTGTAACGAGTATGCGCAGGACAAGTATATACTGCTTTACAAAGGCAGTATCTGCTTACTTTACTAGTAACAAGTCAAAAGTGACAAGGAAAAAGTATTTATTGTTTATGACGTCCAGAGAGGCAAGACAAACAAAAACAGGTATACATATGCCAAGAGAGCGCTGGCGTCAATAACATGCACATTTTTTAGATATAAGTTAGTATATACATTTACAAGCATTTAAATATAATATTCAATTATAATTACTATAATTACTACATAAAAGTTTGATAATATAAATTTAACAAGAAGAGATAGCTTTCTGAGATTTACTTTTTTCATTGTTTTTTTCCATTTGTATAGCTGATGTTTTTTCTCCTAAATATTTTGTTTTTTCATGGCTAAATTGGGGAAAACATAATGAATAGTGGTATTCATCGCCAATGTCTTTGCGACAATGTTGACATATACGCATGTCCCGCAGTACATTTTCTTGGCATACGTTCTAAATGGCTAAACTGTGATTTCGGCACCTGCATTTTGTTAAATATTTGCGTAGCTCTTCAGGAAGTTCAATTAGGTATTTCTCAAAGCCCAATATATAGTTTTTTAAATCTTATAGTTTGTACATTTTCGACTTTGAGAAATTCCTTCGTGCCAATTTTGAATAAATTGATCTCTTAATCGTATTTTAAGATTAGGACGTATTTTAAGGGTATTGTCTGAGACAACCAGATAACAGAGTCATTTAATACAGTACTTATCCAGTCAGATTCTAAATCATGTCTAAATCATGTAGCTGATATAATATAGAGTAAATCATATTTGAAATTTTATTCTAATTTCTACTAGCTAATTTAGCCCAATACACAGCCATGTGGATAATTAAATCAGTTGCACCCAGCTCTTCATACATCATGTTTGAACGGGTATACTTGTTTACAGATAACATATATTTACAAAATCTCAGTTGTAATATTTATTATTTTTTCACATCCTCACACTTCTGTGCCATACAATACAACAGGTTTCGCAAGGTTATTAAAAAGCTTTATAGCTACATCGACATTTTTCTTATTTTTTTACAATTAACACCTATCCCTTTTTAGATAAAATTTTCTTTGCTACATTAAATTTAGCATTATAGTTGAAAACCAATCCTAAATAATTTTAGTCATTTACAACTTCAATATTTTGATCCCGATATAAATAGTGGGGTTTTCGTAATTTCCCACTTAGTAAATCATTGTTTTATCTATGTTAATTTCTAGGTGAAACATTGAACAATAATCTTGCATCTTATTTCATGAGGTTTGTAGATTTTCAGGTGATTTAGCCAGCAGGACAGTATCATCTGCATACATCAGTAAATACAACTTTTAAAAAGTAGTCAATTCGTTGTTGAGTAGTTCGTCTTCAATATTATTTATATAGTTTAATCCTGTACAATCATTTGTTAGAAAACTATTTAAATCATTCAAGTATATCGAAAACATTAAAGGGGATACGTTTTCCCCTTGTCGCACTCCTATGTAGCAAGGAAAATATTCAGATTGACCTCCATTTATTGCTACGCAGGATTCCGCTTTCAAATATATGTTTTTAATGACATCCATGATCCCTCTCGATATGCCTGATAAAGTATTTGTCCATAATTTTGACCTATCAAATGTATCGAAAACCTTTTTGTAATCGACAGAACAGCATTTTCAACGTCTACGTTTGCTCAAATATACATGGGCTAAGCTTTTAAGTAAAAGCAAGTGATCAATCATCAGACCCAAAACCAGCTTGTTCAGGTCCAATAATATTATTTTATTTCACAAAATCTGTCAATCAGTTAGTAATTCAGCTTGTGAATTGTTTGCCTAGACAGCTTAACAAAGACATACCTCGATACGTATTCGGGTCATTTGCACTACCTTTATTTTTATATACTGGCATGATGCCACTAAGGTGCCAATCATCAGGCACATGCCCAGAGACCAGCAATAAATTAAACATTCTTGTATAGATCGGCATAAAGGTGGATGGTGAGTTTTTCATAAATTCATTTAAAATCTTGTCATGTCCCGCGGCTTTGTTATTTTTTAGTTGTGTAATTGCTTTTAATATATCATGGTTTTTAAACGGTTCATTTAGGCTTGGATTTGCATCAGAGACGGGTCTTTCTTCCCTGTGTTCTATCTTTGCCGGTGCGCCAGACTTCAAATTTTCAAAATGTTCTCGAAAAATTTCAAGGGAGATGTTTGGAATACTGTTTGGACCACCTTTTCCTTGTATTATTTTCCAATATCTCTGGGGTTTTCGGACTGTAATTTACCTATGTTCTTAATTTAATTTTTTTTTTTTTTTTTATTATCAAGATAAGCTTTATTTATATCTCTTTTGTATATCTTACAAGAGTGTTTAACTGTTTAAGGATATTTTCTTCGTTTTTAACTTTCTGTGTTTATTTCTATATCCAAGCATGGTACGACGGGTACTCTCACAGTCAAAATGGTACCATGGTTTATGAAGCAATGACTGTCGCCTAAGTTTGCTCGGTTTTGCTGTTACTGGTTTTGACATTCCAGAATCAAAGGCGACATCTTTCAACAGTTTAGATATATCTCCTACAATGGTGTTATTACCATATATAGACACGACTTCGGCTTTGTTTAATTTGTCCTCTAAAAAAGAACTGTCTACTTCACCTGATTTATCTTTATGCAAAGCCGATAAAAATAAATACTGATTATAATAGCCGATAAATACTAATTTTATTTAGTGTTTCCATCCTGAACTCAGCATAAACTGGATAGTGGATATCTACCCTTAAATCTGCATTATTTGCTTATAGCTCAACATATAAAATATTTCGAAATCCCCCCTCATTTTAACCCCCCCCCCCCCCTCTCTTATATAACGTTATTATACATGCACCTAGAACAGTTTTTCAGATGATTATCTTTCCAATGATACACCACAACAAATGTCTATTATTAATCTATCAGCGATCACATGGTTTGTATTCATATGTTCCTCAGGTCCCCATGTTCAGCGGTTTAGATGCAGAAGGCTGCTATGTTGGTTGTCTGAGTCTTGGTATATACTTCAATACAGGAGATGTCATACCTAATTATACAACTTTGCTGGAAAGCGGAGATTGCCTGTCGGGATCAGCTTACGAGTTTGAACTTGACACTGATGGCTGGATTAATGCTAGAATTGGAGGATATAGTCTCGGTGCATCAGTAAGTAGCCTTGTTTTGTTTGTGATCATTTGTAAACAGTATACTGCAGAATGTTATTTGCTAAAGGTTGATATATTGCTACCTGTTTATCTGTCTTATCATGATTATCACGCCTCATAATCACCAGTCACATACACCAGCCACATATGACCCCATCATACATCTCAGCAAACATGATATGTTGGATCAATGTTGGAAAACGTTGCCAACGATCGCTCAACAATAAACCGATGTTAGGTCAACGTATTGTGTTTGCTCTAGTGGTATCCAATACGCGATAATGGCAGATCAAAGAATGGATGGTGGAAGTGCCTGCAGGAAATGTCGCACAAATGAAGTGGTGCAAGAGTTAAAGAAATATGACTTTTAGATCCTGGTGTATTGTATTATATATCAGGCAGTGTGGGTTCCAAGGATCACGGTCAGTTCCTGTTACCTGGAGCAGTAGTTGGCAGTTAACCATTATACTGCTAAGTTAATTTATTTAAATTTTCACCCACTTGGAGTTGTGTCTCGCTACTGCGACCCACAACCTCAAGTGGCTGATAATTACTCATGTTTGTTTAATTGGAGCACACTTATTTTCAAATCTTGATGTTTAGACACGCATTTCATCCCAATAACAGTGCTTTGGTCGACTATAATAAAACAGATGGAAAATGTTCGTGATCAGCAGGATAAGGGTTAGCGGTCTTGTCAAGTTAACAAAAAGCCAAAAATCCGAGAAAAACTCGTATTGGCCAGCAAAAAAACAACACAAAAAACAAATTTCCCAAAAAAAGACAAATCCGAGTTGGGGCTTGACCCACCCAACCCACTTTCGAGTTTTTCTCGGATTTTTAAAAAAATTTTAACTTGACAAAACCCCTTAACACACATACGCGCCATACCCCATTATGCCTGTCTCACTCTAGGTGGGCAACGGTTTACTTCATTATCATTTAAAGTTAAATCGATCATAATTATGAAGGTACTTTTAATGTGAAAGAGCCTCCTATACAACCTTGATAATATAACTGATTGATTATTTACTTGATCTTGACACCTTGATCTACATAATTAGGACCGGCTTACGGCCGGTAGCCTATTAAGTTTATTGGGCGGGGGCCCTAGGGTAGTGGTTAGCACCAGAGTTCGGGGTTC
>OZ024910.1:30449597-30630119 GCA_964017125.1 Flabesymbios commensalis
TTTAATTTTTTCAGCTTTTAATTACAAACTCTAAATAGTCTTCAGGATTAGCGAAAATTTATAAACCTAAAATAATCGATCGCTCTAAACGTGGTAAAAGGTAAGTTGCTGGCATTTTTTTCACTATCAAATACATCAAGGATAATAGCTATGAGCGAGCTTCGTCTTGTATAATAGAGTGCGAACAATTATAATTATATAGAGGCGACAATTCGCAAACACAGTTTTAAAAATTCTCTTTTTTCGAAAAGAAACGAATATTCGTTTTAAATTGTATTTCTTTGCAACAAAGACAAAATATTTTGTTTCTGTTTCCTTTCAAAGAAAATAATTTTCGTTGTTGATAACCCCCGAAAATCCGACTATGAATACAGTTCCCATCAGACAATGTGATATGTGAAATATGAGTTAAATACGAAAAAATAGTCGTGGGGGATAATGCACGAAAATGGAAATTCGTCGAGAATTCGTAGCGACGATAACTATTTTGTTTGGTCACGAATTTAAAAGACACAGCTGGACGGACAACGTGTTTCAAAGAAAACGGGTTTTTTCCATTAAAAGGCAATTATCACGTTGCTTTCACCTTTCATCATGTGTTCATAACCAATTTTCGCCATTGCATCTTTATATAGGTATTGAGTAAAAACCTTGAACACATTGTATGTTTTCCCTGAAGCATCCATGGTTCAAGAAAACACCATCTAAGAATGAAAGAAACTTCGGCAGCCTTGTCTTCCGCCGCCGTATTTTAGTTTGAGGTTAATTGACCTACTTTGTCTGGAAGGTTTTGCTATCTCGGGTTAGGGGAGTGTTAATGGGGCTAAAGGAGCACCATCCAATCTCCAGGGGAGGGGAGGGAGGGGAGTTTTGTCGCGGACACATATTTATTTCTACCCGGCTTGGCGGCGCGCTGAAAATGTTGCTAAGTTGGGACACCAGTTTGTTATAGCAAGGGAAATAATCTGATTCTATTTTCAATGGTCATAGTGATCCTTCACCATAACCATGATAACAAGCACTGTCATAACGTAACCTTATTTAAAGCCAAATAATATGTCCCTGAAATGGATAATATAGTTTGTGGCAGAAGCTCAGTTAGTCAAATAGCTCAATTTAATAAATGTATATTTTCAAAAAAATATATATATTTTTTTGTCACTTGGAGCTGGAAATTGCGTTGACGAAAAATACAATAGAAACAATTCAGCAGAACAAGGGTTAATGACCTCCACGTCCAAAGCAATATTTATGTTCCCTAACCCTTAAAGCGTCATAAGAGTGAAGTGGGGGCGCTATATGTGGGGTAGTTATATTTGTAGAATATAAATATGAACCAAAACAAATTTAATGTTCATTTCTCAGTCAACTTTTCTTCTTTTTGAAGACAAACAAAATAGCTAAAAACGACATATGTACGTGATCAACAACGCTGAATTATTTTTGTGTAAACCACGGAGACCAATTATTTTTTTCAATTTGAAATCATTATAAATGTATTAGTTAGCGTTTCCGCTTCATTTGAATATCTATGGTTATGGGTCTACGTCCATTATAATATTATATTCCTTTCAGTGCGGGTATGGTTTTTATACGTCAGAATCTGACGTCTACAGACGTCAGATTCTGACGTATGAAGACGGTCCCGCGCTGAAAGGGTTAAGAACGCGGCTTGTAGACAATACAATAATAGTGAGTGTAAATTTAAAACAAATTTAGTGATCACTATTCAGGCATCAGCAATAACCGTTCATTTCTGGTTATATTTTTAAGATGTAACGTTATTCCATTACTAAATCGTTTTCCACTGGCCATGCTATCTCTATGTTATTCAGAAATATTGTTCAGCTGTATTGTTTCTAATATAACATAACAAGAACAGAAAACTGTTATAGACAATAACATTTGTCTTTTTGTCGACTAGGGCCTTACTTTTTGTGGACTCTGGCTTTAAATGAGTCAAACACTGTGCAAAAAATGACCAGAATGTTGTAAACTCTTCCCGGAGACTGCCCCATGGCAGCATCCGTCACAGATGGTCTGCAATAGATAATATACACAATGTCTACTGTTTTTGCCATGGCATGCTACAGTACGAACGTATGGTGTAGGCCTACTAACGTTAGTCTTAATAATGGAATGCAAACAAAACCTGAGATATATACGGCGTGACATGTCCCCGGGTTGAAGCTTTTGCTTCTACACAGCTTTTTCACCGTTTTGTTGAGATGCGCACTGATGTATTTAGTCACAGCTGTCAACCCGAAGTGAATCTCAAGGGAGGTTACATCTGATAGCAGGCAGCAGCAGGGAAGCTGACGTGACAGGAAAAAAAATGCAAGGAACAAATCCTCAGCAGACACTGCACAGTAAACACAAAACATTTGTATAACATTTGTACAATGTTGGACCAATGTCGAAGACATTGGGCCGACGTTGTACAAATCACATAAGTGATATTTTGTGGCAATGCATGGTAATTTTGTTGTATTGCACTGTTTTTTTTTTATGCCCAGTAAATTCGCATGGTCAACTCTGCGAAAAAAATGTATTTGAATCATATTTGATCAAATACATTGATCAAATACAGGGATCAAATACAAATACAGGTCTCTTCAAAAAGTCGAATACAAATACGCTAAATTCAAATACGCAAATACAAATACAAATACGTATTTGACCCCATCCCTGATTATAATGTATATTTAGCTACTTTATTTATATTTGACTGTCGTTTCGAGATATATACAGAAGCCGGAACTTGGATCTACCCTGCACGAAGAAGATAATGACATTTTTACAGGCTATTCTTTTCATTATTTCCTGCTATCAGTTCTGTTTCGATTTAGAAGTAATGCAGATAGGGAGACAAATTTTAAAGAAATAAACATATAAACATATTTAAATAAACACAAAATATGTCTAGTTCGTCAAAACAGACTTCTGAACATCGGTGAAATGTGAATCGGCTTATTGTAACGTTAGTGTCTAAATTATTAATGCATACAAAGACGTGTGGCATAGCCTTTTAAAATATAGAACGCGATTGCACGCGATCTCTCGAGGGTGAAAGGGTGCTGGGCGCTACTGCTGCGCGCAAGGGCCTCCACTTGTGATGGCCGCTTACATGTAGTCAATACAGACAGACCACGTGGCGACACGAGAAGTTGTCGAGGTGTGGTGTCCTCACGCGGCGCGTCGTCCTATCTCAGTGTATCTCTCTGTCCACAGCTCACACAGGCGCTACACTCTCTACGGATCTCCACAGGCAGTCATCAAGGGATCACACACACCAGTTTGCTGATGTGGGCCGCATCTTCTCGTCCGTGCCCCACGTACACGTTCAACCCTGACGTGCACACCCGTCAGGGTTGTACGTGTACGCCGGGCAGGTGTACACACAAAGGATAACCACATCTGTACCACCCTCTTGTATCATTTAACCCCCTCCCTCCTCTCTTCTTTTAGCTACAGGTGCAGCAACTTTTCGCACTCAGCTGTGTGGTCAGCCGTGGTCACAGTACTGTTTGTTCCCCTGCCTAGATGACCGTTGCCCGCTAATAATTTAAAACAACATTTTACAACCCACCACAGCAAAGTCAACCTGCATGTTTGCGTGCGATATGCCCAGATGCCGCGCGGTGTAAAGAAGGTAAACAGTCGTCATTCAATCGGCAGCATCAAGATGGATTTGGAATATAAAACGATATGTGGATAAAATAACCACCCGTCTAGGATATCACAAGTACTGTGTCTGAGAGATTGTTTCAGATATTATTGGAATATTAGACCATCTAATCTTGACAAGTTTGTTGAAGGTAAGAAAACCAGTTTTATTGCTATCTGTCTGGTGATCTCCACCCTTTTGTGTCTGTGTATAGGCCTACGTGCAAGGCGTGTATTGTGATGCCGGGTCATGGCGAATGTTTGTATACAATATACACATACGATGATTCACTTTCACTTGTCAACATCATTTTGTTCATCATGTTTATCATGTTTATACCTGACTGACTTTTAGGCTTTACATTCGGATATTTTATTTCGATTATTTAGTTTTCGCTGACATATTTTCGCTGACATAATTTATAAGCTTCATCACTGTTTCTCTAGCCCTGGCACACGACTCTTTTGAGACGTTCTATCAACGTCAGTGACATCGATTCAACGTCGCAACACGCGTCGTGTGCCCAGTAGTCGGATTCACATTAACCATGGTGAATGATTTTCGCTGATTTCTCAGTCAATTCTTAACCAATTTTCATTAAATTTTACACACACTATTTTCCATTCATGGCGTGACTACCCTGAAAGTTTAGTTTCGCGAATATATTTTGATAAATATTTTTAAAGTTAGACCATTTGACTTGTAGTAAATAAATAAAAATATTACCCTCTATAAACCCATTAGCTTCGTTTCAGAATTTTATCACAATCATGTCAAATGGTCTAACTTCTACCATGTCTACAATACTTATCAAAACTTCGCGAAACTATCAGGGTAGTCACGCAATGAATGGAAAATAGTGTGTGTAAAACTTCATGAAAATTGGTTGAGAATTGAATGAGAAATCCGCGAAATTCAATAGTCCTTGTTGATGAATTTAATCATGTTAATGTGAATCAGACTATAAGCTAAAACAATGTAAAACTGTTTCGAGTTTACAGAGCAATAATTCTTTAAGCGCGTTGTATACAATGCACGCGACGTCGGACGTTACCAACTGCAGGTTAATAGCAGCAGTTGAGCCTAAAAAAATAATACATTGTAATATTTGGCTAACGTTATCAGGTGGTTGCCTGGTTGCAGATTGGGGTTCACCTTTGAGATTATTAATTCAGCGGACAAGAAGGAGACGAGCTGTGAGATATATCGATTCTGTATTCTGGTATTTGGATTATCATGATGATCATGATGATCATGATTATTTGACAAATACTTTGATATGCAAACGGTGTTCATTTGAGTGCGATATGGGAAAATACAGTACTCGTTTCATGAATAAGGTGTAAGCCCGAACACTTATTCGTGCAACATCGTTACATGTGCTGTATTTTCCAATATCACACGAAACATGAACAACGTTTGTATTTTCTCACACAACTGCACAATGAGGTACCACATGACATAACCTGATAACTGCCGTACATTGTAGCTCAAACTACAGCTAGAGCGCTATGGGTTGGTCTTGTTAATACCGATAAACATGATAAACGTCTCATCATACTCATCATCAGTGATCATGCTCATAGCATGCATTCTGAAACATGTGAAAACCACTGCACAGAGTGTGAGAAACTGATGACTATTTTCGAAGATATTATTTTACAGCTCCAATCCATGAACTCTGAACACTGCTGAATGAACATGCTGAATCCTTCTACTAACATTACTTCTCTAATCTCATATTATCCAGTGTTATCCCCACAGTCCACAGCACGAGTGACGACAACCAATTTTTACATGTTTTATCTGTTTATCATGTTTATGGAAAGTTGTTCTGCTTTGCAACGCCATAACCATGATAACCAGTGATAACGCAGTCAGTATCGGCTGATTTTAAGTTTTCAAGTAAGCATCGTAAGCAAACATTCTTATGTCTTTTCTTCTCGTATGTATAATGTATGACATGTATAAGTAGGCCTATACAGTTACCCGGAAAACACCAAACATTCGTATAACATTTGTACAACGTCGGCCCAACGTCTTCGAAGCACTTGCCTAATTTATCTCGTACTTCGTGTATCAGCATGATCTGCGGATCACGTTATTGGCAGCTTGAAAAGGCCACATCAATGTCACCATATGACGACCATGGTGACTGTACAGGCCTGCTTTCAAAACAGGATGGATAGAGCGGGGAAAGCACGTGCTCCCGATAACATGGATAATCACATAATCATATGCTGTTTATCATGTTCATATACATAAATATATAAATCGTTATACAGTGTTATACATGATATATCATGTATATATCGATATGTCGAACCCTCGATATGAAACTTTCAAGGATGTATCTGCCACTTTAGAAAATGAAAGATACACCCTCTCATTATGCTCATATCAAAGAGAACATGAGCTACATCATGGTCTCACCACCCTAAATGAGCCGAAATCCAAGGGGGGTGGCTACTGACTAGAGAGTGCGTACACAAATTACTGCTTTATATGGTTGTTTCTGCTTCTGGTGAATTAAATACGGGAATGTGGTAATGTTGTATATAATTTGCAAGAACACATTGTTTTCTTCATGCGTGACATGAGGTTTAACCATGTTAATCTGTTAACTGTGTTGTGAGATTTTCGGATGGTTACAGGGGGTGAGAAAGAGGTATGTGTTTTCTGTGAATAGGCGTAAGAGTATTTTGGGAGATCAGGGCAAGTTTGACCATTTTACCCTCAGGGGAGAGTAGCTCGAAACGGTCGGTACTTGATCGCATACCATTTTCGGACCTGTTTTTGAAAAAAGACAAAGTCTGAGGCTTTATCAGTGTTTATTATCGTGATTATGGTGTATCACATAGGGGCGTAAGTAGGGACGAAATGGTGAATTCGGCCCATAGAATGTTGGCATTATACATGTGTTTCAATGGGACTGGCATTTGGGGTGGTGAGACCTAATGTACATGATCTGATGATGTACATGGAATAATACGCATGGTACCAGAGATACATCAGATCTTATATATTCCTGATGGTACTCATGGTACTGAGTAGCATAAGCATTGATAAGCATGATAAGTGTGCGTCTTAGGGGGGCACCATTTTCAATCTCCAGGTGGGAGGGGGGGGGGGTGTGTGGCTAAAGTTTTTGTCGCTGACAAATTATTTATTTCAACCCGGCTCAACATGCTCAACAGTGTGCTAAAAATTTCAAATTGTATTACATGTTTATCATGTTTATATAGTACAGTCTTATTTCATTGAGAGTCTCCTCGGAATTATTTTTTCAAAAAATACTCCAGCCTTCCCCTGAAGATTGTATGGTTCCCTCCCTTGTGAGAGTCATCATTTTATACAGTTACATCATCACTGATCATGTGCATACCAATCAGTGAAATGTAAGCATGGCAAACATGGTAAACATGGTAAGCATTGTATGGCATGCACATGGTATGATCATGATATTGAAAGCAAACTAACTATAACCATGATAACAGTGCAGCAATGGAAACCTTATCATCCTTTATTATCATGATTATTACCAGATCACGTGGACAATTTTGACATGCACAATAATGATTTTTATAGATAAGTACAAAAATAGTTGCCTGAGCATGCCGTGATGTGCTGCTGGACAGGGTGCCTGAGGCTTTTTTAGCTTCCACAATTGGCCCAGGTTGCCATGTTTTTAAGCTTCCAGCTTTAGCACCCGCTTTGGAATATTTTTCTGCTGATTTCTCAAGCCATTTTCACATGTTTCAGCCGAATTCCACCTCTATTTCCTAGTCTTACAGCAGATAGCCACAACTTTTCAGAACAAAATATTAACAGATTAAAGAGCTTGAAATTACCATTGTTAAAACACGAAGTAAATTGGTAGTGATCAGGTAATTACACCATAAACATGATAAACATGATGAACCAATCAATTGAATTCAGTGTTTATTTGAAAATTGGGACAGGGTGTCTTTTGAGCCATGAGTTAAAATGTGACTGGGTCAGATTTCTAAAGCCACTTCTAAGGCGAGTTGAACATTGAAATACACTAACGAGGTGTAGGCATATTTCGCTGCTGAAAGCAAGAACTTTGTACTGATAGTAACATGAGTAAGCAGGTGATGAATGAGATGCCAAGTTGCTTTTAGTTTTGTTTTCGTTCCGAGGTGACTCAAGATGTAGGCCTAGCTAAGCTTAGTTTTTTGCCAGCGACTGAAACGCTTGGCAAAAGTCGAACCATTCTTGACCTGGCTGGCAAAATCAATGAACTTATATTGTGTCGTACAAAGTCACAGTAGCTGTTTACCATGTTTACCAGTGTTTACTATAGAACGTTAGTTACCAGGTTACCAGCTACTGCCGCTTGGCTTTGCAGTACTGTACAAAGTTTGCTGGGTTGCTCGGTATTCAGTGGTATTGTATTGAGATCGACCTCACATGATCAAGGCAGCATCAGCATGATCAGTAAGGATGGTATCCATGGTATCATGCACTGTAAGTGGGCTAACCCACATTTTGACGATTTTGAGATTTTTTAGGTGTTTTTGAAAGCTCTCACCGCAATCTATATCTGCCAAAAGAGCCAAATGTATAGACCAATCACATTCTGTGGTACAAGCTAAAGTTTTTTTGCGCATGATGCTTTTTGGCTATTTTCATGGAGCACAAAATTGTATGGGCTAACCCTCACTTCTGATCAAGTCAAAAAGAGTGAAATGGACGTGTCCAGGAATTTAAAGAGAAAAACTATGTTCACTGCTGAAGAAGCGAGGCGAATTTTACTCGAAATCAGCGACAGTGCATCCTCGGGTGATTATCATGATTATACATAAAAACAATGTAGAAAATCGCACAGCAACTTGAAGTACATGATAAAACGAATAAATACAAATAAAGACAACAGTTAAATAAAATCAGTGACCAAATGGTCTAACTCTCAATGTCAAGTTTTTTCTATCACTAACATACATTTTCATTGTTTTTTTATCATATTTCCTTAATATGTGGATGCATGTACGGAATTATTTCAATTGATCATGGATCATGTGGATTAGGTAGCATAATTTAAAAAAAATCAGTGATTTATTTAAAAATTGTGGGTTAGACCAAACGAAAAAAACATGCACAAATGGTCTAACCCTCATGTAACCGACTTTGAACATGTTAAAATGCTTTAATTTCGCATCAACCATATTTAGGGAAAAAATATTTTATATAATTTCAATGTACATTGATGTACATCCAATGTACAAGTCATGTTACGCTTTCAAAGGTTTTATCTCAGCTGTTTGATTTGCCAGAAAGGTCAAAACCTTCAACATGTTTAATGCTTACTCAAAACACCCAAAAATGGGTTAGACCAGCTGTGCATGATACCATCCAATTTTCATCTCCCAGTAGGCAGTGTTGTATTCAACCACTCACTTGAATGACTCGTACACGGTGAACAATTTGGCTGCTAGGCGTGTACGATAGATAGGTTTGCGCGATATCTAAGTATCCATACATGTTAAAATGTGAAGAGCTGTAATTTTGCAAATAGATTTGGAACCAATTCGGAGATAATAACAGCGGCGTCTGGAGATCTGTGACAAATGGTATAATTATCATGATTATCATGATTCTGATGATTACAGCATGGCAAACACCATTATCATGATTATCATCACCCCGTTATAAATTATACGCCACATGTGTTTAATACTGTAATCATAGTAATCATGGTAATCCTGGTAATCATGTATTACAGATATTAATCGAAACGTACAACCCTGTAATATTTTTTAGTAATTTTGAAGACTATTATTGGTAATCATGGTAATAGTCTTCGTGCCCAGATGGGACGACATATCCGTGATATTATATACGATTGGAAGAAGATGTAAATCTTTCCAAGTAGGCATGGTCGTGATTAGCTACATATTTGTGAAATTTCCAAATATGATATAAATTTAGGCCCTCTATATACATGATATAATTATAGTGTTATATGCCAATCAGTCGTGCTAAAAGCCCCCTCTGTGTGCCTGCCAAGATGGTCTGACCACCTGACCACTGTAGTTTGCCTTAATCGAAACATGTATACCCTGCACGGTATCATGGGTATGATGTGTTGAGTTGGAAAGTGATGTAATAGTTTACTTGGTGTTGTTTGTTTACCATTTTTATTATCCATGGGGATGTATAATCATGATGATCATACAAAGCCTCTAACGTTTTTTCTACGTTTCAGAGCAACGTCATTAACGTTGATCTGACGTGGAAACAACGTTGGGAGTTTTCCATTCCATGTGTAGGCTAATCGGCTTATTATTTTGGGCTGCACATTATCATCATTATCCACCACGCACAAATGCACATGATACATCTGTACATTGTCAGATCGTTGCCTCGGAGCTAAAGGATCCTATCTGACACTCGTTAGAGTGGCAGATAGGATCCTTTAGCTCCGAGGCAACGAGATGGTGTCCATACGTCCAACTTCCGGGGGTCGTGTGTTATAACAAGTTCGTGAAAATGCTCCACGGGATGTCGAATATTGTGATAACCTGATAACGTTGCGGGTGTCTACGCAGCAATCATAGACACAGTATGTGAAGTCAGTTTGCAAGCACTATACATGCTGTATCTACACATGCTGCCAAAGACAGTAGGCGTAACTGCTTACTTCTCAAGTAAGCAGTTACTGCATTTTGGCATTGCAGAGCAGCATGGGTCATGAGAGGTATCTCATTGTTTTCACAATAACGATGTTCTCCGCATGCATCTGCATGTACACATGGTATACATGGTAAAAACCAGACCAAAATAAAAATACCTGACCTTGCGACGACCCCAATGAAATTGACTGTCATCCGTGTTTGCTATCATCATGATCATCCTGATTTTGATGTACATGTATAACTTCGCTTCTGCTGTTGATCATTTCGAAATTAAGAGATATAAACAGGCGACAAAATTATTGTATCGCTCTCTTTATCCGATGTTCATGCTCTTGTCTAAACTCATTATTATGTCTCCCCTCATAGAGGTGGAGATATATTGCTTTACCTCTCACCGCGAATGCGATGACCCAATGTCAGGCTATTGTTGGCCCACAGTCTACGAGGCTCGGCCAGCATTAGCCCAGTATTGGGCTACCGTGTTGTGTTTGACGCCACGCTGAACATTGCTGAATGTGGGCCAGCGTCACAGACGGCGGGCCAACATTAACCCAGCATCGTGACCGTACCGCCAACATGCAGGTACCTTTTGTATGTATGTGGCTTATGATCATCCCGGCAGGCACGAAGTGTTCGCCCGGTGTTGGTACAGTGTTGGCCCACAGTCTGCGGCACTGGATCGGCGTTGTACCGGCGTTGGGTGGACGTATATCTTGTTTTGTTGTGATGACGATGGGGGCTATTGCTCAGTAGACTCACGCATTGGCCTAGTGTTGATTTGGTGCCAGGCCGGCGTCGTAGGCGGTGGACCGGCATTGAATCGGCATTGGGCTTGTGTCTCTTGTTTGCTGGGTGATCATATGACGAAAAAATATAGATTTAAACTTTCATATTATTGTGAATATAAAGTAAACTAACATGACTAACCAGATAATAAAAACGTAAAAACTCTTCACATAGATCAGGTTGATCACTCTAGATGTAGCATATTTTTGTTTTTGGTCTGTTTTTTTATCATCTCTTAGGGATGTTGCAAAGTTAAAAAAAATCCAAACATCTAAAATAAATTTGGAAGTGGGTGGGTGGGTCCAGGGCCATTTTGGATAGAAAATAGAAATTTGGCAAACCAAAATAAAAATTAAATTCTTTGATGATTATTTATTTTTGGGTATTAAATACTGTCAAAATACTGTCCCAAAACTGCACTTTACTCATCTCCCGCCACTACATGTACTAAGTTTTCTGTCCATGTCGGAGATTGGTTTCAAAAAATAAAAAATGGATAGGGTGGTGGGTGGGTGTTGTGAGCTCTATCCAAATTTTTTTTGGATATCTGGAATTGTTTTAACTTTGCAAGGCCCCTTACATATTGTCTTGTTTTCTTTTGTTCTGTACTGTATATTGTAAAGTTGTATGTACTGTGAATGTATATATAAAATCTGAAAAAAAACATAGTTAAAAAAACAAAAACAAACATGCAGGTACCTCAGCATGAAGTACTGACTAGGACTGAATGGATACCCAACTTCTAACAGACATTGGGTCGGTGTCGGCTTGTAATCGTCGCCAGCAATATTAAGCAATACTCGACCAGCGTTGAAACAGTGCTGGTTTGATGCTGGGCCAGCGTCGCAGACGGTGGGCCAGCATTGGGTCAACGTCGTGTTCGCTGGGAGTGTTTACAAGTGTTTCGCACCAAAACGGAATAAAAAACCGCTTAATACAGTCTCTACTGTCCACAGGAGCCATTTAATAACATTAGTTACAAAAGCCATTGACACTACATTTATTACCATCACGATAATATCCATGTTATTTGTGTCGTGTCTGGGCGCATACAGATGATTAATGTGTGAAATAGAACACCAGCAGGTGTTGTCTATTTAAATCCATACATTACCAGATTACAGTTACCAGGTTACTCTGCTAGTTCTCTGGTAACTAGCATAAATTATGATAATATACGACAATCTGGGAATATATTTATCTTTACCATTTTTACCTGATTACCATGATCATGATGATTACCCAGTGATAAAGTTTAACATTTTAAACATGTTTAAGAGGTATACATAGTAGATAATGTAATAAAAATACATTTTTTGTTTCAACATGCTACAAGGTTTACTATTCCAGAAAATGTATATCATGTATATGTATAGGTGAAACTCTGATTACAAAACACATGATACATTGAACAGTTCAACTTGTGAATGAAGATGGGATATCGTCATACATGTACGTATGGCAACAACTGGGACTGACATGAAACAACTGCTGATAACTGGCTCGACACTGGTCCAGTGTATATGGCTCAGCCCAGCGGTAAAACGTTATGTACAGCATCAATTTTGTCAATTACCAGATAACAGTTCCTCATGATCTGTACACTCAGCTATCAGTGAGTGTCACAGTGATAGAGGGCGGGGGCCCTAGGGTAGTGGTTAGCACCGCTGCCTTTCACGCCAGAGTTCCGGGTTCGGTTCCCGGTCTCGGCGGCTTCAAAGAAACAAAAATGTTTCTTCCCCATTCACGTGTGAAAGTTAGTATTGTGGGGAGTATCCGTGACCGAGAGGTAGCGTGCTCGGCCTCAGACCGCCAGGGCTCGAATTTCGAATCCTGTGTCTGGAGGACAGTGTCATCTCAATCATATCACCATCCTCAGGAGGTTCTCCTGGCCCAGTTTAGCCTATATGTGCACAAAAGTGGCCTAAAGCCCAATTCATTTCATTTATTTTTTTGTCACAGTGATAGAGACACTGGTGACACGAGTGAACATGATCTGATGATCTAATATCTGTTTTCTCTGGTGTATCTCAGCATGTATCTCTCCACACGATGTCACGATGTGAGGTCGTGTGAGATATAGTGCCCGCACAATGCATTCGTTTGATACCGAAGTAATGTATACACAGTTCCCATCGTGTGGCTTATGTCTTCAGCCTTTCAGATGGCTGCTCTGCAAAGCCAAAATACAGTAACAGCTTACTTTTCAAGTAAGCAGTTACTGTCTTTTGGTTTTGCGTGGAACAGTCTTGTTGTTTGCATCAACTGTTTTGTGCTTTCTCACACCAAGCTGACGAATCACTGGGAGGTTTTGCAGGTTTAGTGTGAGTAGTAGCATGTGTATTCAAATGTCATCTATTCCGAGTATACTAGCCTTTGTGTAGTTCACTGTAAATTACATAGGGAAATAAACGTTTGGACTTGATGACATATTCATCAGCTCACCATGATATTATATAACACATGTGATACGTGATTAAATGTTTAACACCAATATTCAAATAGCTCAAATTTGGATATATATATTTGTGACAGTACCTAGAAATATTTCACTTCATTTGAAGCTGGAAATTGCGTCATTAATTCCACATGTTCCAGCTTTAAATGAAGCAAAATAGAAGCAAAATAACTCTTTGTATATTTGACTGTTATCTGGTCTATGTGGTTAGCATAGCTATCAGTTCATCAGATGTCACAGAAATAGCCCTTTTTATTCATGTCATTATCAGATTATATCTCCTCTTACTAAACATGCTAAAGTCTCATTTTCAATATGGTCATCTGGTACACCGACAATATTCTAAACGCCGAAACATTGTGAAATAAAAATTATGTCTGTTGGTTTTACTTCGTCGATGTTTAAGTACCAGAATCTAAGACACGCTATTGTTTTACCTGAGCGTGACACAATATGTGCATATGACAGAAAATTTGTAAAATATGAGGTTGATTTCAGCTATTTCAAAATTATCCAATTACCGATTACTGGTACACATTACATGATTAAACAATATTCTAAACGCCGAAACATTGTGAAATAAAAATTATGTCTGTTGGTTTTACTTCGTCGATGTTTAAGTACCAGAATCTAAGACACGCTATTGTTTTACCTGAGCGTGACACAATATGTGCATATGACAGCCAATTTGTAAAATATGAGGTTGATTTCAGCTATTTCAAAATTATCCAATTACCGATTACTGGTAGACATTACATGATTAAACATGTTAAACATGCTGATATAGAGAAACATTGTGATATAAACCAAAGGCTTGCGGAAACGAGTAACGTAGAAACTATTAAAATACATCGATTGGTTAGCAGGTTAGGCTGATAATTCATTTTCACACTAAAAGGAATCTTCACAATTAAAGTGATCACAAAAGAAAGATTTGATAGTTTTTTTTAATTGCCACAAAATGTTCGATTTAATTAAAATCCGGTCTATTTACCCTTTAACTGGATTTAGTGACTCTGGATTTTAAAAAAAAATGAGAAAATCGATGACGTAACGTTGATATTCATGATTCCATTGCAATTTTTTATTATTTTGTTTTCGTTACAATGTAAAGATGCATGGTGTCACATTGAATATACAAACCTCCAGCATAGCGCCCAAATGTTATTTTCCAAAAAAATCACATAGAATATTAACAGAAACACAAATAAGAGCAGAAATATTAAAACGCACAAAGCCTTAAAAACCAATGTCCATTTGGCGTGATCACGTAACAGTAATTTCGTATGGCTATATTCAGATATTAAAAACATAAACGGTATGGCCAGACTGCGTGCAACAGGCAACTCAGAAGTATAGATACGACGAAATAACAAAATGGTTAAAAGCTATGAACTATTTAAAGAAAAAAAAAAAAAAAAAAAAAAAAAAATGTGATCACGTAACGGTAGAATTCATGATAAGCGCAGCCTCCGATAAGGATTTCGCATGTTCATGGGCGGATCAAGGGAAGGATTTGACAGGGTCACAATTTCGGATTAATAGGAGTGGAATACAATGTAGTAGCATGCGAACAGTGCAGTGTGGAGATTGAGCCCTGAGAGTTTAAGTTTGTAATTCATAAACTGATAGACGTGAGCCGGCTTGGCCCCACCCCTGGGCTTCATTATTTTCACCATGCTCATTGTGATTCCAAAACTCAGCCTTGTAGACTTGTCACTTCCCACTGTATACAGGTATACTGTGACTAGCTGCAATACACATGATCAGATGATACATCCATAGAGGTAGACACAACTATATCTGATACATCGTAGGCACATCGTGTATCCATGGTATCTGCTCAGCTGGGATGACAACACATGTCGAAAATATTTGGGTGTATGTTGCCATGCAAAGCCAGTAACTGCTTACCTTAAAAGTAAGCTGTTACCAGTGGTTACTGCCTTTCCATGGCAGTATATTGTTGCTGTGTGTACCCTACTATTAGTTATTTTCCCCGCCCTGTCATGAAGTGGTATAATAATTTATCACAGAGAGGACACAGCCTGGTACACTTGGTACACCGTGTTAGGGGACCACCATTCAATTTCCAGGGGGGGAGGGGGGCTGGAGTTTTTTTTAAATAAATAATTGCGAGCGGACTCTGCGTGAAATAAATAATTTACTTCAAAAACTGTTCTATATAAACATGTAATCAAATGTGAACTTTCAGCGCGCCGCCGAGCCCGGTTGAAATAAATAATTTGCCCGCAACAAACACTCCAGCACCCCCCCCCCCCTGGATATCGAGTGGTGGCCCCCTTAGCCAATGTACTGTACGCTGACAAACGTGCTTGTTCTCTTTACCCTGCTCACAATTAGCTGATTTTTGTATTCTGAATAATTTGGTCTAGTGAAGTGTTAGTCATGTTAACCATGTTAATGGTCAGATCATTCTTCCATCTATGGGTCGACCCCAAGGAGCTTGTATATAACCTCTTTGGTCCCGGGTCCTTGGTCGATCCACCTCCCAACGTTTTCATGAAAATTATTCATGAAGATATATAATATGAACATTATCAAAATTCATTATGATTATCATATCATTATATGACTTGTTATCAAATATTTGAACATTAAAAAGGGTTAATATGAACAGAATGCTTCACAATATTTGCTTGATTGCCAAAATTGTATAATAAAAACACTGTTGGTGTTCAATAATATTTATTGTCTGAATAATTATTGTCTGATAAGCATGATAAGTGAATAATCGTATCATTGTCATTTATCCTGGACATTATGATAGACAGGACCAAACTGTTTTTTTATCAGTCGATCATGTTTATTAAACACTGGTACACAATGTCAAAAGATATAACATGTATAACGAGAAACGATTTTGCACGTAACTCAAGTACGAAGGTCCATTATTCTGCCGTTCAACATGTTCAAAGCCAAATAGCACTCCAGTAAGCAGTTACTGCTGTTTGCCTTTACATCATTCAGCAGTGATATATATACGACATTTAGCCTATTTTTTTAACCCTTTGACTTCCAGGCCGGGGTGCATTCCAGGATCCAGATATACTGGTGTACAGGTGTAGAAGTTCTATTTTTCGTCATTTGAAGCTGGAATTGCTAACGCAATTTCCAGCTTCAAATGACGAAAAATACATAAATGTAGTATATATTTGACGAAAATTTGTGTCATTTTATGGTTACGTTCATTGACGAATGACGACGGAAATTTCCGTCATGTATGGTGGTGAAAAGGTTAAGAAGATGGTTTATATCATGATTAGACAAAAATTGTGTTTCATCATGTTCATTTTAACATGTTTATCTATGCAAAATTAATACACTGTAAACCTGCAGATCTGATATCGATTAATTTGCAATAAGACCTACTTTAATCAATTTATCGCACATGTGATATGATTTACAATAATAATGACAGTACAGGATATTTATTTAAATAAGGATTAATGTTGGCCCGACGCCTGTGAGGTCGTTATAACACTGATGAAACATTCATTTACCATGTGTACAGTGCATTTTTAGTTATCAGCTTGGCCTTCAGTTTAGCAGAGTCATCATTCAGGCTTCGGTTGTAGATTACATTATCATGATTATTACATGGCATACATAATTATGATTTATACATGTTATAGACCTAAGTGCGAGGACATATCAGAATGGATTTGGGATATATCACTGTATCGGTACATACCGATACTACCGATGCTTATACAGTATCATGGTTATATATAGTAGGCCTAATATTAATGATTGCTCTGCTACAGAGAACACTGTCTATGATCATGATGATATCGCACATTGTATATGATATCGCAAACAATCAGTATAACTATGTGGTATAGTTTTAATCATAGTGTTAATTTAATCATGTAGATGTTTGGTGAAAAGTCTACACCTGAACACCTGCTAAACTTTCTTAATTATGCTATAACCTAATATTCTACCTTATCACAGTATTAATAAACCGGACTAAATAAAGTAATCGTCGGTGGCTTTTAAATGGTTTATATAGCCATGATGACCTTGGCAATCAATGTTATATTTTTACTTTTGTGTACACATTATTATACATTATTGTAGATTTATATAATCATGTACAGATGTATATATGGCACTTGTAATTGCGGTATTATTCTCATTGACACTCACACGACCATGAGCTGATGAGGTTGCCAGGCTAACACTATTGACAATGACCAGGTTATCAGGTTACACAAACTTAAGTATCCTGACTGCAGTATTTATTATCATTTTCATCATATAGTAAGGGCTCGTCAAGTACCTGATACTTAACCCTTTTACTGGGGGACCATGCACCCTGTTGTATGAGTATACCATACATTTACTGTCATTTACATTCACACTCAGGTACCGCAATTCACACCTGAGTGTGAATGTAAATGCCCTGGTGTTATAAAATACCAAAGTATAATGATATATTATAAATCAACTGTATTCGAAACATGTTATGTGGGGCATGCATGTGACGAGGGAGCTGAAGTGATTAATAAACACTATTTCTCGAACCTTTTTTAATTCCACCAGTGTATAATTATGCTAATAAACACATTAAAGCAGTTTTTCTCTTAATTTGTTCTCATTCAAATTCGATCATGATATGAAAACAAACCAAAAATCAGAACATGTAGAAGTTAAACGGTGAGTAGCCTATATGATTAATCCCTTTCTATACTCTCGTCTCCACTCTAATAAACTCATTACATCTTGTAGGGGTTTAGAGATAACAGATACGGGTCATCGGCTCTTTTGTATTCAATCGATTTTTATCTCTAATAGTGTGCTCTTGATAGTTCAGATACCATTATCAGATTATCATGATAGTGGTCATTTCCAATAAGTGATATATAATTAATTATCATGAATGGTTCGGATGATTTTTTTTCTGGTCAGTGAATTTACAACGATTCCTTTTTCTTAGACCGTGTACCCACATCCTTATGTTGATTGATTGGTTGATGTTATAGGTGTGAACTGAGAAACAACCAGACACCACCTCTATGTATATTGCGCACATTAACCATGTTAACAATGACAGTGACATAAACTGTATACTTATGGATCTCTTTACGACCAGGTCACCTCAGGCGAAGTCACATTTATTTGTTCCTGTCATGCGGTCACGCCGTAAGCCTACTGTATCACTGTACTAAAAACCAGTGTGGATAACTCGACCTTAACATGATATTTAAAAACGTTTATAAACACTGATAAATGAAAAATATAATTTACCATAATATAATTGCTCATCTATTCTCGCTATTACTTACCAGGTTACTGAGATTTAACATGCCATGTGGAACATGTGGAAGGTTGGATATTTTAAAGTGAAAACCATTTATTCGATGTCCACCTGTTTTAGACTCAGCTGATGAAAAGGGTATCGCCAGTATTTCCTTCACTCAAACCAAGGAATATAGCTTTACTCAAACGGTTGAAACATGAACTGAGATCAGAACATCGTGCAATATGTGATATTTTACTAACAAAACAGAAAATTATGTGATTATTTATCATCTTGATACAATTTTTAAGTATCTCATACTAAAATTAGAGCTAAGCGCAACACAAAACCTGTCCGCCTCAGTGCATGTCAAAGTAGCTGCAGGAAAAATCTTTGATATGAAATCTTTCTCCACAAAGTGGTCGATTCTCAACTGCCTCCTTGACCTTATCTACAGAGCAGATGGGATCAAAGACACAATCTGTTCCCCTCTTTGCTACGATACTGAGCAAAGCAATCAGCTTTTGCTGTGACTTCCCAAACTTGAATAAGATTATTGGGTGATCATTAATCGCCCGTTTCTCGTGTCTCAGAATAAACCTGCATTAACTCTTTGACACGAGACGTATGCAGATTTGATGCTGGGCCAGCGTCGTAGACAATGGACCAACATCAGGCCAACATTAGTTCAACGTCTGCTGTTTTTCGTGACAGAGAATTCAATCAAATAAGAGATATACTAACATATGTTTTTTTTATATTGAGACAATGTTATGTTTATATACACACACACCTTAAACATATTTTGAATTCAATTAATTCAAGAAGAAACTGATAACATGCATCAAAAGAACGACGTTTTCAACTGTCATTTTGTTATGGTATGCACATCACTATTATCACAGAAGTGACCACTAAATCGTCACTTATCATGCTTATATTATCATGATTATGGGAAATACCAATAAGGAATCTACAGGGATTGGGAAAAAAATCAAACGACGCTTATTAATTTGATTATGACACATGAAAGCCAAATTAAAAATGTATTCGACGTTTAATCATTAGTATTATATATATTAATCATGTTAACATGGTTAATGTAGGCCTACTATGTAATTAAACATAATATTATTTCCATACTATTCCAGCATTAAAAAAGTATAAATTTAAATATGACCCGTCAATATTATACATGTTATATACTGGTTGATGCTATTATCATATTTGACCCGTGTTCTGTTTGCAAACTTGTATACATAGCATGACTACTGAGATTCAAAATATTGAGCAACAATGCACCATCTTCCTCTGCAAGGCTGGCCATTCCTGAGGTCGTCGCTGTGTCAAGACTTGCTGCCAGGAGGATGCAATGCACATGTTAAATATGGTTGAAGGAACATTCAATTTTAATACGGTTTGATACATACACCATGTACACCGCCCTCAAAAAATGTGGATCCACCGCGATAATGAAATAGATGTTCTGTGCTTCTAATACTTTCAGACATTTTTTTCAGAAATTGTCACTCATTTTTTCTTTTTATCAAAATAATGTGCAATATGCATGATATAGCTGATCTATTAAGCTTTCAGAAAGTATACATTTTGACATTCTGTGCAAAATTAGCAGGACTTGAATCCATACACATGATACATGTTTAGCTCATATTGAAAATAAGAGTGATTGGACACAGATGTTGGGAGAATCGAAAATATTTATCGATGATCAAGGCTGCTCGAATAAAGAACAATATAAATTACATCAGGGCACATTATATCATGTGTTCAACTCGTTTTTTCACATTTCGCAATTAGTAGTGTGTGTACAACACCACCAACTCTTAGTCACAAACAAGTCAGAGGTCATGGGGCGTGGACGTAGCTCTTCAACATGTTCAAGTGAGAAATTCGCACAAGCTGTAGCCTTAGCTGATATGCCAGTTACTGACACAGTGACCTCCATTTTTAAATGTAATAGTTCCAATACGACCACAAGTTTACGACTGTTGAAAATGGCCCAGTTTTCATAGGTACTTGAAATATTCGTCTCAATTTATTGGCATCCGAGTTTTTTGGTAGGCAGTGCGAATGTCGTTTTTACACAGCTGGCTTTGTAAACAAAATGGCGGTCAGTGTGGCTGGGCCTCGCGCAGTAAATGAGGCCCAGTCATACCGGGTAATCAGAAGAGTCCTCGGTTGCAGCAAGGGTGCTCTACAAAAAAATGTAAAAAAAAATATATAGACAAACGAGATATATTAAAGATAGAAAAAACCCGTGTCATAATAATTGCTGAGAGCATGGAGATAGTAGAGACTCTACTATATCCATGCTGACAGTGAAGCTGCTGTTAGTTTGAAGACTAGGAGATCCAAGTTATTCACTAGCCTCCAACAAGGAGGTTTTATATAACCCAAGTAGTCCAGATATGAAACCTGTAGAGCCTATTTTGGCTCATGTGATGAGAGAACTCAGTCACAACCCTCCAAAAGACTTGAGAAAGCTACGAATAAGGGTCCACAAGATCTGGAATGAATTACCAGATGATTCCCTGAAGCGACTATATGCCCTATCACAGAATGACCCGTCGTGTCGTTAACTTTATGAGAGCAAGAGGATATTCAACCTAATATTAATTGTTCAGTAAATTATCTATTCACAGACAAATTTAGAATAATTAGGACATTTTTGACAGTGCAGCATTGATTTGAAAACAATAAAAAAATAGTAATAATTTATAAAGTAGATGATAATAAAGTGTCAAAAAACGTTTTGTTGCTATTTTTGTTAGTCAATTTTACTCAGGAGGATAGTTTGAGAGTTTCACGTATTATTTCTACATTTCCACCTCGATGCCACCCCCACATAATTTTCGAAAAAATGATTTAAATATCCAGCTTTTACTACCATTTTTTGTTGACCTATTTGTTTTTTTTAAGTGTCTTTAGATTTTCTTGCACAATTATGTTAACAGATACCAGCTACATGTACAGACTCTTCCGATTTCAGGTCAATAGATTCAGAATTCACAGAGTAAAGCAAATCTGATCACAGTCTATTTTCAACTGCAGCATGTATAATGCGTGTGGTGGCTCTATATTTTTCGAGGGCGGTGTAGTTTAGTTGAGCGTTCCCTCCATATACTTGATATATATGAACTTTTTAATGCAGCCCACATGCACCTATTATCAGATTATGCATCAAACCAAAGTATACCATGTATACTAAACAGTGCTAAATACGTTAAATTTATACAGCTGCTGTAGTAGTTTAAGTTCCTTTTCTGTCACAAATAACCAGGGACAATAATTATAGCGTATAAATCACTTCATGTGCGTTAAGTTTTACTGCTTATCAGCATGCAGGGGGATGGGAGGGGGGGGGGGGGTTGACAATTTAGATGTACACATGTGGCGAAGCCTATAATTAAGAAAAAATTGCGTGACATCAACATGAAATGTGGACGTAGCGTGTCAATAAAACCACAGGGTGTGATCATGTAACACGTGTAAGTGGTCAATTACTACCAGGGTTACGCAACAAGCACATTTATCAGTATCGGGCATAGACTTTGGCCAAAGATGGCCTGTTGTGGAATCAAACGTATTCGCCATTAGACAGGTCTAACGTTATCAGGTTATGGCTGTATGATGGACCACCACCTAAGACGTTGGCCTGAAGGCAAAAATTGTCAAAATTTAATGATTCATTATGAGCTAGTCTGTCCATACTGAGAGTAGCTTTTTTTAAATTTGCTCGGTTGCTATTTAATTTGTGTGTGTTTTTTTTTTGGAGCATATTATCATATTCTCCAACATCCCGGAAAGTTTGATGAAATTGTGTTTGTGTATTTTCAAAGACAATTTGGCAAGTAACATTATATATATATCATGCTAATTAATGAAATTAATAAAATTAATGAGACCTGTCATTTTGATCTTTTATTACATGTCAAATGGTCTAATTTCGAAAATACACAGCAAAATTACACCACATTTTTCGTGATTTAGGGAAAACAGACAAAAATTTGATCCGACAAAAAAATAATGCCAAAAATTTAACAGCAACCGAGCAAATGAAAAAAAGTCCACTCCGGCATGTTGTAAAACAGACTGTAGGTAGAATATCTCAGAAAACATAAGACGTTGAACCAAAGTTAGCATACTGTTGGCCCACCGTCTACGACGCTGGACCAACACTAAACCAACTTTGGCTCGACGTTTTGTGGGATGGGTCGAATCATAACATTTTTATCAGTGTATTTATCGATAAATATGGGCTATTCCTATCTCAATCAGTGGACAAATAGCACCCAGATCTCTGGTTGATCACCCAATAAGGCTTTTCATCTCAAAATGAAGTCCATGTGCCTTGTGTATGGTGATAAAAATTGAACCTGGATGAATTCAAAGGTCATGAGTGGCTTGTTGAAGGGCTTACATGGTGCAGTGGTCAAGTACAAAGTGTGCATTACCATGATTACATACTGAAGATATTACAGCGTTATTCTCATATCTGGCAAATATCTCATTCACCCGCTCGGTGCGTACACCAAATAAGGGGGGAGGGGGGGGGGTCAATGTTAGATGAACTTTTTTTGTTTGGTTGGAACTCTACAAACCAGCGGCATGTTTCAAGTTTTATCTACCGCCCTCAACATCCCAGAAAACACGGGACATTCCCCAATGATGTTTCAATGTTGACCCTCCGTCTTCGACGCTGGCCCAACATTGAAACAGCATTGGTTTAATGCCCCGTATTTGCTGGGATGGACATGATGAGAAATTGTTCAGTGGGGCGACATCCTTATACATCCCGGCATAGAGGTACTGGTTATCCTTTGCGATCATGATGGGATCATTGAGATAGATATAGGGGCCTACTCTTTTTGACGAGATGGTTCACGATAAAAGATGTGTCAGTATCACTGACCTCATGATTACCTTGTAGCTTTTTTTGAAAAGTAAATACGTTGGTTGTCCTTGGTATGTATGCGCATTGTATGTATTTTCGTTGTATTTTCGTTGTGGGTCCACATCCGGGCTCCGAATAATACATAGGGACCTACACATAATCAATTTCTGAAAACGATTTAAAAACTATATTAACCGTGAGAGAACTGAGCTATTCAATTTTCAGTCTCTTGAGGTTGTGTCTCTCTACCGCGATTCAAAACTTCAAGTGAGTAAAATGTATGTGATTTGTGATTTTAGGACCCAACAGATTTCACTGTTTGAAGATTGAAGGCATATTTTATTTTTAGCAACTTGTTATCAGAGGCTATACATTTGCCAATAAAACACAGAATGTCTACTGTAGTAGACATCAGGGGTCTAGGGGTTAAGCTTCGATTTGGTGGTGTTCACGAAGGGGACGGTGGTTTGTGAATTAGAGCTTGTCCCGTAACATTTTAATCACTCTAAAAGTACATAATCATGATAATCTGGCATCGTTTAACATGTTTAACGTTCTATCAGTATCGCTTAATTTACGGTGTTGAAATGGCCACACGAAACTCAGCCTTTGAGGGCAGCCTTTCCCAGTCTTTGCCCTCAAAGACTGCCTTTCTCGCTCCGCAGATCACCGACAAGGGTATACTAGCGTAGATCAAGCCAGAATTGGGCATTTTAGAGCACGCCATGACGTATGACCTGTTGCCCTTTGACAGGCATTGCATGTTTGGCTGACCATTGTATGGGGCTTGGTGATTAGCCTCAGCCTGATTGCTTCATGTCCCGTGAATACAATGGCAGGCCAGACTCCATCCGTCGTCCACTGCAATCGAAAGAATGAATCTTCATCTACAGTTGTCAGGAATTCCCCGGATGCTCAGACATTTCATGGCTATCCTTGAATTAACCCTTTAATCACCGGTGCCGAATATATTCGGGGTTTTATTTTTATTAGAACATTAAAGCAGCCTCTTGGGATGACATCAATTTTCGTTTTTAATTCCGCACTGAAGTAGTGTATTCCACGGATCATGTTTATTGTTTTCAAAATTTTCATATTTTTACAAATATTTTTAATCAACTTTTCTATAAAACCATAAGTAACCCAAACAAACTATTTGTATACCTGAAGGACGATTGAATGTTTTCACAGCATTGGGCCACATGCGGATGGCATCGGCCCAGCGCTGGGTAGACAATCAGTGCTGCAGGTGTTTCCTCCCGTGTCCTGATTATAAGACACCAATTAGCGGCGACTGCTCTGATCTTACCGTCTGATACGTGGGAATATGTGATGTAAAGTGCTTAATATTGCTGACTTGTTTTGTTTACATGGCAATATACGACCTGGAAATATAACTATTTCGCTCTTTTTCGGTGCTTTAAAATTGTTTTTTGACTTTTTCGTATTTTTAGTTAAGATCAGTAGGCTATATACATGATATAGCTTCATATAAGTTAAATTTTCAAAATTGGCAACATTGAAAATTTCTCATCCCAAGGGGTCCCTTTAAGTACCACCTTTTAAACATGGTAAAGATAAAATGTGACATCAATCTGTAATATTAGCATATTGCATAATTATCAGTTTTTAAACATCGTGAAGATAAAACGTGCCATCAATCGGCAACAATTTGAAAATAGTCGACCTCCATTTTGTCACATCAAGTGAATAATTCATACTCACTTGAAGTTGTGGATCGCGTCAGCGAGACACAACGTAAACATGGTAAAGTGGGTGAAAATTCCAATTGAATAATTTGTCATTTAAAGGATTAAGGACAGTAACATGGTAACCACTATTTGTAGTTATTTACATCCAGATGTTCTGAACACTGAACACAATCTAAACATCGAAATGTCACACCGTTGTTATGTTAGCTATTTTGACACTTACACATATCTGGGTAGGTCCCTATGTCACGTATATACCTATAGGGTTATCATTCATTTTTCAACATTACATTAATTAATAATGTAGCAGTGTAGAGATGGACTGTGTTTGAGAATGTTAGGTTGCACATATTATAGAGATGGCAACATCCAGTTTAATTATTTCTTTGGTGGCTGGGCACCCACAGTGATGCTTGGTGAATATTAACACTGCAAACATGGCCAACGGCATATAAATTATCATTACGAAATTTTGAGTTTGAGCAGTAACGCTATTATCAGGTGATTATTTTATTTTATTTCCCATTCCCATCTTTTTCCCCTGCATTGTTTTCCTAAAACTCAAAATCGGAAACCACCACCACCATAATTAGTTCAGGCATAGAATCAAGGCAAATAAATGTGATATCCTTACTACTAGTATATCATTGTAGGCCTATATTAATTTTGATTGAGTGTTACGCCAACGTCTAACATGTCTAATGTGTATCGACTTTGACATTAGCTTACCAATGTTAACAGCAGACCGCTGCTGCAGGGTCTAGGTTCGAACTCAGTGTTTGAAGTGTAGTGTCGCACACTCTGATCGGAACACAATACCTGAACACCAGCAAATATGAGAGGCTTAGCCAATGATAGTATTTTAGTGTTCTATTTTTAAAGTTGTATCATCATGATTATTGCACTATACAGCATCATGACCATGACATTGTGCATTCTGACATTCTGACCATGACAATTGTATTCTGCGTAGGCCCCTTCGTGATGTACATGTAGATGCATATGTATTTTAACAGAAACATATACAAAAAACAAACTTGATCATGTTGACCACTTTATAATTTCTGGATAATTTGTAGAAAAAATATCTGGCCCAGCTTGGCCTTTCTGCGCAGACAAGTGACCCAAATCAAGCCTCATTCAAGACGAAGGATAAGTGGATTTCCTTTGGGCAAAAACAGGTTATTTCTGGGCGTCTGGAGATATGTTTTATCCCGAGGATATGTAGATCTATATGAAATCCACTCAACTGCTCACTGGCATGCAGTCAACCTAGATGTATAAAGTATTGCGAAGCCAAACTGCAGTAGCTGCTCACTTGACAAGTAAGCAGTTACTGCCTTTTGGGTATACACGGTATTATCATTTGGGCCTACTCCTGCACTATATGTGGGATTACACCCCCCCCCCCCCCCACTTTATGGCGGCTAGACCCCAACAAGTCTACAATGGCGTCATTTCTTGTAAGTAGATTCCGACCTCGAATGAGGAATAATTATCATGATTATAGTGTGGGAATATTCGGAAGGCTTTCATCGTGTTTATTTCCAGCAATACATGATGTATAATACATATATATATCATAACATAATTGTTCAGTGTCGTTCTTCTGTCTGTTATAGGCATGCAATAGACCGCAGAGGAGAACACATTTTATAAATCGCTTATCTATACATGACATAGTGTATATCATGTGTATATATTATTCTATATCCTATTAAATAAAAGAATAGGAATAAAAAAATATTCATCAGATTTTTATACACATAATCATAATAATCTGATAATCATGATAATGGGTAGGCCCCTACAGCTGTTGTGTAAAGCGCACAGCGCACCGTATGTGCGCTATAGAAGAACTTATTATCATTATTGTTAGTTAGATAATCAGCCTGGAATTGTAGATTCACGAGAAAACAATAGAAGAACAAAAATCCACATTTTCATCTGCATGATCTGTTCGTGTGAAATTTTTAAATTCTGAACAGTTTTTTTGGTGCAGATTGTCAAAAGCAAATATACAATAATTAAACATGTTAAATACTTATTTGTACACGCACCACCCGGAAATAATTCCACAAATATCTGAATGTGGCGTTGGTCCAGTTAATGACCAAATGATAGTATTATTTTAACAAAAACTAGGTTGCCTCTTGGTACTTAAAGTGTTGCATGTGCCACTCATTTTAATAGGACATGCAACACTTTAACTATTAGACGAATAAGACAGTAACCTTTGTTTATCTGGACTGCACTTGGATTATCATGATTCGCGTCTCGCACGTGTGGTGCACTTATTCACAAATTAGCTTCACAAGATTGATACACGTTTCTCTGCCATATAATGTATTAGGCACTGCTCGTATCGATGTGAAGCCCATATATTTGTGTAAAGTACGACATTATGTGTGTCCTAAAACTTTCGTTTTATGGATATGAAATTCTAAAAATGACCGCTTTGACCGCTATTATAAGCATAACCATCCCCGCCAGAGATGTCTAACTATAATACAGAGGGTTAAATTCTGGGCTATAACCATGATAACGTCTGCGGCACTGGTCCAACAATAAGTCAACGTCAGCCCTAATCTAGCTACAATTCTCGCTGATCCCTGTCTAGTTTTCTTGATCCACCTCAAGGCTAACGACTGATGATCCGGAAACAACACCGGGACATGTCGGGATATTTATGGATCTCGAGCGCCCATTTATCTCGCACAACAGCGTCCAAGCGACATCGCCTTGCTCACTCCAACGTGACCACTGTCCCCAAATAAAAACAGACGTCCGCATAATGCTGTGCCGACGTCTGGAGACGTTGGCACAGCATTATGCCGACGTCTTGCAGGATGGCCACTTGTGGACCACCTGTTACGCGACACAGATTTCAGGACATTGTTTAGTGAAGCCCTGGGCGGTCGTGTGGATTCACAAAAACAAGTTGTGTTGTTTTATCTGGATCAAATTATTTTGTCATTTTTGTCAGATAGAAACGAGTAGCGCAGAATAATAGTCAGTTTTTGTAGAGCGCTTATTAGTTGAATTGCAACTGGTCTAAGCGCGTAGAAGTAGTGCTTTCTGAACAGGAATGTCTTCCGACTCTTCAGGGCGGGGGCCCTAGGGTAGTGGTTAGCACCGCTGCCTTTCACGCCAGAGTTCGGGGTTCGGTTCCCAGTCTCGGCGGTTTGAAAGAAACAAAAATGTTTCTTCCCCATCCACGTGTGAAAGTTAGTATTGTGGGGAGCCTCCGTGACCGAGAGGTAGCGTGCTCGGCCTCAGACCGCCAGGGATCGAATTTGGAATCCTGTGTCTGGAGGACAGTGTCATCTCAATCATCTCACCATCCTCAGGAGGTTCTCCTGGCCCAGCTTAGCCTATATGTGCACAAAGGTGGCCTAAAGCCCGATTTATTTCATTTCATTTCCGACTCTTCAATGTTGTTAGAGATGCAGAATTTTGAATGTCAATTGGCAGACCATTCCACAATAATTTTTGAGGGCCCTTTACTGTAATGTCAAATGCAGCTACATCTAGCTGTCCATTGTTGCTAGATCGCAGCGCTCTTTGGGACCTGCAAAGTGTTAGCTCACTGGAGATATAGTCAGGAGCTGCTCCGTGTATCACCTTGTAACGTTACATGCACCCACAAAGCTTTAACTGGATTCTGGATGGAACAGGAAGCCAGTGTAGATCACAGAGTGTGATTCTGTCTCTAATCTTGGTGCGAACGCGTTGGAGTCGATCCAGATAAGTCTGTCTCAGACCACCAAGGAGGGCTTTTGCGTAATCCAGCCTGCTCAGTATAGCCAAGAAATAGCCGAGCGCACTGCGTCACTACATACATCCACCGTGAGGAAGTAACGAATACGCCCTATTTGACGTATATGAAAAAAAATGCAGATCGACATACCTCTGACACATGCGGTTGATTGATATGTTCGCATTAACAAATTAACATGATTAAAGAAGACATCGAAATTTCTCACTCATTGCATTGCTAGGCTGGAACACAAATTCACCCCGATCTAGATGACATGTGCCATATTTCTGGTTATGGTGACGTGACTGGAAGATATTAAATTCAGTTTTATCGTCAGTCAACATCCAGGCTTTAATTTTGGCGATACAACTCTTCAATCTAGCCAAGGCTCTTTCACGGTCTCCTGGTATTGATGGACCAAATGACACATAAAGTTGAGTGTCGTCTGCATATATGTGATAATACACCCCATGTTTCTTCTTGCAGAAGTGAACAAAACTGGTCCCAGTACTGACCCTTGAGGGACACCTCGAGACAATCTGGAAGATTTGGATGTTGTACTACCAATCCTTAATCGCTGACTTCTCTTCGACAGGTAGCCATGTCAGCGGAACGCCAGTGACACCAATTTGTTGATGAAAAGTGTCAATTACACCACGTGTGTTAATGGTGTCAAATGCAGCACTCAAGTCCAGTAAAACAAGTGCTTCACCTCTGTATTGGCCCAATTCTTTGGTGATATCATGTTGAACCCTCATAATGCTGTCTCAGTTGAATGATTGGGGCGATATGCTGACTGGAAGTCTCCGGAGTACTACTTTCTCATTAAGCTTCCCAGTAGCCTATATGCTAGGTTAGAGACAGGACGGTAGTTTTTTAGCATATCCTGGTCAACATGGTCAAGTGATGTTTTCTTTATGAGGGGTGTCACGTTTGTTGTTTTGGGAGTAGGAGAAAATAAACCTGTCGTCATCGACTAGTTGATAATGTCACAGAGAATCGGAAGCTGAGCATTGTTTTTTTTCAGCAGCGTTGTTGGAAGTGCATCCAATGTACATATATGGCAGAATTCATGAAATTGTTCGCGACGTAGATATTATACTGTCACCATGCTTACTGTCTCATAATGTTTTATTAACTTGTATCGGGATTAACATGATTTAATATTAATTCGATCTCCCACTGCCATCATTATTTGGCAAAGAATGCTGCTTTGATGCATAGACATTATTGCATTTATAGACATATATATTTAGAGGAGATACATTTCCTTGTAACATGGTAACCTGGTAACGTGTACCTAAAACATTTATCAGTTTATCAGTTATTGAAACATGTATTTGATGTTTTTGGATTGCGCTTGTCAAACGCTTCCAGCCTCAACATACTAATGGACTCCTGGTATTGTTACTTGCTATCTATTCTATCCCGTGATGGTCACGACTGAATACCTGAATACTACTGAGTTACTATTGTTGCTAAACGATTGTACATGGCAAACTGTGTGTGGTGACTGTTCAGTTGTTCACTATCATGACCATAGAATGGCTGTTCTGTTGTTTGTAGTGTATATGATCTGACGTCCTGACACCAGACACTCACCCGAGAGTAATAGTACCACAATGTAAACATCACGTACCATATAATATAATGTTCAAACAAACATGTTGATTCAAGAATTATTGTGTGACAACAGAATGCCATGTATGTATTCTATGTAGTTTAACCAATAATTTTGGCCATTGGACATGACGGAGATTCATTGCCACAACGTTTGCTGAATGTTGAAGTAAGAACTTTATATTTTCTTGAAGTCTTGCTTCAACATTAAAAACACGCTGATTTATAGCGCTTCTTCTTTCCCAACTTCGCAACTTTAAAATCTATTTTGACAATAATTTATGCTTTCACCATGTTCACCTTTTCTCCGCACAGTTAAGATAAAATAAAAACAGAGATCTATATCAGTATATGTGCAGGGTAGAATCATTTTTAGGATATAATCTGGTAATGTAGCGTTCATAACCTGATAACTATGACTACATAACTAAAATATCTATGAAATTATAAGTGTTTTAAAAGGGCGATCTTGATAATAATGTAGCATGTTAGTGTGTGTTTGGTTGTTAAATGTGTTAATGTTAAGCCCGATGTGACCAATTTGAGCCCTATCCGGATGATTTAATGCCGGGACGGAGCCCAAAACTGCCAAACACACGGACTTGGCCTACTAAATACACGGAATATAAAACCTGCAGCTACTTTTTATGTTGTGAACTTCATGATTGTAATTATCTTGGTATTTTTTCGCCCGCAGAATGGTTTGACATGTTTAGTGGGCCTTCTCGTGATCAGGCCAATGACCACGATGCTCACATCTACTTTGGATGAACCTGAATTGCTAAATGACTGCATCCTAATAGCCTACCTTTGTGGGGAGTGGTCGGCCTATATGTCGTAATCGTCGTGGATTGTTCTGTCCTACTAAGCTATATAGGCAGTAGCTGCTTACCATTGCTTACCATAGGCCTACTAATGATCCAGTACAGTTAATACGTTTGGCTTTGCAGACCAGCATTGTCATGGTTGTCATGCGTTTTCTTTTAATTGACTCCAATAATTCATCACAATAAAGCTTTATCATGTTGATGGTGTCGACTATATAATATGGAGATGCATCTGCGTCACCAGTCCTGGTCACGCCTGGGAAAATTTTCTTTAATTTTTAAACCACATCAAATCATCTTCATCTACTACAAGTCGAGCACTGCGACAGCAATTCGCGGCTTGTAGTGGATGAAGATGACAATGGTAAATTCAGGCATGAAAGGGTTAACATCTGCATAATGTGCTATACGACGATTGAAGAGTTATCTTGCTTAATAGGGCCTACATCGTCGACGCCAGTTTGTGCATATTGTCTTGTTATCAGAGTCATTAAGTGGAATATGCACATTATAAAATCATGAATTCATAGCATGATTGTGATAATTACGCAGTCGATGCGAAACGATCCCCCCATCACTGTCTGACATCCTGGCCCAACATAGAGCCAACATTGAACCAACGGCTGTTGTTGAATTGTGATAGACGTAATTATATATAATAAGCATTTATCAGTTTATATATATATAGGTGAGTAATTTTGTGATGTGACCGTTGCTCGACATTCATAAATTTCTATGTCCTTGATTATCACTATCGTGATTATGTGATCTTGGTGAGGATTTTATCTGGTCGAGCTTTGAAGTACGCCACTATACCATTATACTGCTCTACAAAGCCAGAAGGCGATATCTGCTTATACTTGTAAAGTAAGCAGATACTGCCTTTTGGCTTTGCACGCCATTTTGCTGCTCTGCAAAGCCAGAAGGCAGTAACTGTTTGCTTGAAAAGCACTCAGTTACGGCCTTCTGGTCTTACACGACATGTACAGGTAGAATTGGTGTGGAATCGTGACAATTATTAATCATGTTGATTGTTTCAAGTCAAAATGAAATGAATCGGGCTTTAGGCCACCTTTGTGCACATATAGGCTAAACTGGGTCAGGAGAACCTCCGGAGGATGGTGAGATGATTGAGATGACACTGTCCTACAGACACAGGATTCGAAATTCGAGCCCTGGCGGTCTGAGGCCGAGCACGCTACCTCTCGGTCACGGAGGCTCCCCACAATACAGACTCTCACACGTGGATGGAGAAGAAACTTTTTTTGTTTCTTTCAAACCGCCGAGACCGGGAACCGAGCCCGAACTCTGGCGTGAAAGGCAGCGGTGCTGACCACTACCCTAGGGCCCGGTTGTTTCAAGTAAAATGGTCAGACACACAGATCAATTTTCTATTGACCTTTCAATTACATGACAGTTTTGTTCTAACTATTTGACATTTTATTTTGCTTGTACTGTATTCTTTTATGCATGTTGAAACAGCAGGGAATTGGAAAATGATCAAATTCAAGTTTTTCATAAATATATATACAAAGGTAAGTATAACCTGAATAAGGTGATGATAATTATAAGGTCATCATCATTTAGGAGACCCTTGAATGGTAGCACGACTGAAACTGTCCACGTGTGTGCAGTGAAGATCCATATAATCATGATAAATGATATACATGATAATAAATTATTATAGCCTATGTGTGTATCGTTTCTAACGTAGATTTAATCATTTAAATTTAATTATTAGAATCATGTAAATTGATACACTATACTCAGAATAAACATGTCAAGTTGAACCTGTTAAATGCGTGGCGGTAATAGTAATAAGTAGTCTTCTGCAGCATGTGCAGCTAACCCTTCATCTGCTAGGCCCGTAAATATCAATTTGGGATATTTCATTTTTTTCATCAAGAAAAAGTAGCGCACAATTCAAAGGGTTCATTATCACGTTCACGGTGCTTGTATAATTTTGTGCCGGTGTATATAAGACTATGAAGACTATGGTTCAACATCGGGGTAAAGTCTCGTGTTTACTGGTGGTGCACGTGGCTTTGGTCTACTCTGTCTTTTGTAAACTTTTCCTTTCTAGCTGATACATGTATGTAGTGTGACAAGAGCTTCGCATGTGTGACTCACGGTCAATATAGCCAACATTGCTCCAATAATTGGGCAATGTCTCGTGTTTGCAGGGATGTATGTATGTATGTGTTTATTAACCTCCACTTTGGAGAGCATGCATGCAGAAATACAGATACAAAGGTTTAAAGTTTAACATTCAACACACTCAGAATGAGGAATTTAAGAAATAACATCAGGTATTATACAATACAAGTCATATTTACAGTGAACTTTAATACATACTATTGAGAATAATACCAGGTCTCCTATTGAATAATTATTTTTATAAGATGAGAAAAACAAACGTTTACGTATTATTATATATAGTCACTGCTAATTGCCTGAATTCATGATTCATATAGAAAATAAAATTTACAATCTCCTCATATATATCTCTCCATTCACTCACATATTCACAGTTAAATCCACTCAGAATAAAAACTAACTTTTCACTTGTATTCATACATTCGATTGACGATATCAAAGCTGCAGGCATAGATTCGATGACACGTGTCCAGCGCTTGACACGCTCATTGACAAGTGCTGGACATTCAAACAATACGTGCTCATGACAGTCGACTGTACATTGAACAGAGCTGACACAACTTACTGGATTTAGTATACATAATATAATAGTTCACGGAGCTTACAACGAATCTAGCAGTACATTTACACTTTCTAATTGACTGAGGCCGGTCTCTACACAAACGCCACATCCAACTCATTGCAACATTATTTACACTTTTTTACAAACATTGACAAACTTTTAAATAGTATACACTGCATATACCAGTTATTTCTATATTGTGACCATATTACATTCTTTACTATTTTTTTCCATAGCTCACGACTGATATGGTTTGGGTTTAAAATTAATAAACTTAGAACTTTTTCCTGTATATTATATTTGTGACACGTTTTAACAATCTTAGACAAGGGCCCTGTTTTATTACGCTTTGAGTTATGCATATGGAAAGTTTCTATTAGAAGGTTAGACAGATTTGTCTTAAATAAATTAGGAATTCGTAATAATGTCCATAGGTAGATCAGTCTATACATATCTATAGTAGCTTGTACACTGAGCCATCCCATTAGGGCTGTAGCTGCTGGACCAGCGCATTGCTGCGGCAAGGGATGCACACATTAGGTGGTAGCCGGTCAGAAAATATGGCTTCACGATTCTCCAGAACACACACGACTATCTACATGACTATCTGGGTAAAACCAAAAATTGGGGTAACTTTGTAGCATCAAAAATGGCAGTGAGGTGACCATCAAAGAGGAGGAAAACTACTTTATGGGTTTGGTGCACTGATCCCAAGAGAGCATGAAAAAGCCACTGGCTGCGCTAGAAATTTTTTTTTTGCTTCAAAAAATCATTTTTAAAAAGTTGCAGCATTCCACTTACTACTCCGTTACCAAATCCAAGCCATTTAAAAAATTCTGTTAGTTTGTTTAGCTTGACATCACACTTTTAAACGTGATATCCTTATTGAAGCATAATACTAAACAATCGTACATCAAAACTGCAAAAAATTGATGGGATGAACAAAAATCTTTATCTCAACTCCGTTACCAAGCCAAAAAATACTCAACTCCGTTACCAAATGTTTGGCTCGACATAAATATAAACTGTATATTTTCTTATCATAACATCGATCACAAATGGGGACAACGAGCCATGTTTTAAAAGACTATATCATCAATCATTATGACTGTAAATCCCATAAAATTTGACAATTCACCACTCCGTTCCCTTTTCTTGGTAACGGAGTAGAGTGGAACGGAGTAGTAAAATTAAAAGTATTCTAGGGATTAATGAAAAGATCTGGGCAATAATTCAAAAATATATCATACGCATGGAAATAGTCCCCATAGCAACTGTTGTAGGCATACAATCATAAAACCCAACTCGTTTTTATACCCACAAGGCTAGGAACGGAGTAGTAAAAACAAAAGTATATTTTCTAACTTTTTGGTAATAGCTGTTTCGAATAACTTGTCACTCAACAATATTAATTCTTTCAAGGTGAAAAACTCGTATAAGGCCCTTTAGTGTGTCAAACTACACTTGATATAATTTTAGTTCATGATTATTCACTTGATGGGGCATGCTACAATAATGGTAACGGAGTAGAGTGCAAAAGTGGGGACATGTATATTCATCAAAATTATTTATATCGATATCAATTTTAAGTCGAATTTTGATCATTGATTAGTTAAAGTGAACAATGTCTAGCCATGAAATGTAATTGTTAGAATTATATTGTGATTTTGTATCCTACAGTGAAGTTTTAAATAGTGGAATTTTCTCTGGGGACATGCCATTTTCCACGTTTCCATGACATAGCGCTCTTATAAAACCATATATATATATATTTTTTTACAAATAATCTAAACATTATTAAGTAGTAATGCCTAAGCGTGAAGTTGCACCATTTATTTTTAATATTATTATATTTAAGATTTTGTATCCTACAGTGAAGTTTTAAATAGTGGAATTTTCTCTGGGGACATGCCATTTTCCACGTTTCCATGACATAGCGCTCTTATAAAACCATATATATATATATTTTTTTACAAATAATCTAAACATTATTAAGTAGTAATGCCTAAACGTGAAGTTGCACCATTTATTTTTAATATTATTATATTTAAATCGAAATGCGGACCTTTTAAGTCCTGAAGTCGCCAAAAGTTACTATTCAGATTATAGAAAGTGATGTTAACTCAACCCATTGTTTGTGGTAACGACTATCCGTTCTTAACCCTTGTCCTGCTATGCCCGGATATATACAGGGTTAAGGATGTTTAGATCAATAAAAATATCACTTAATTTTGATAAATTAGTTTTTAGTAGATGCTTAGTTGATCCAATAATTTAATTTTAGACATGTATTTTTTTCATAAATAGTAATATTTTTCGTCATTTGAAGCTGGAAATTGCGTTAGCAATTCCAGCTTCGAATGACCTGATGACGAAAAATACAATTGAAGCAATTCAGCAGGAAAACCGTTAATCTGTTCTAGTTGACGACTAAAATCACTGTGATGGGAAATACATTAACTGTTTAAACATCAAAATTTGTGTAAATGTTTGGTCTAAAATTAACCAAGTATGAGTAATTCTCAATCACTTGAAGTTCAAGTGGTTGACAATTTAAATAAATTAAAGCGACTTAGTCAGGCTAAAATCATAAAAAATCGGTGATTTCATTTTGGCGTCTTCATATGACCATGTATGATGTAAACATGTCCATAGACTAGAACTGCAAAAGTGTCCAATTTTTTATGCTGCTTATTTTTCATTCAAGCGAGATATAGAGACGAAATTCCCAAACAGTCCTGAATAAAATACACGGCTGATTAAGTATCTTTAACAAGTATATATTGTTGACATAACTCCCATACGTTCAGTATGTAAACATTTATGTAGAGCAGGTACTTGGGACGATTATAAAACATTGTATCCGATAAATGTGTAAAAACAACGTGATAGGGCTTTATCACTATGCAGAATATTCGTCATTGTGCTTATATCTACACTAGAACCTTAGCAATGCTTAGTAAATGTATTAAAGGGTTGGAACATCTTCACACTGTCGTGTAATTTGCGGCACGCAATATGGATTTGCATGAATACAGACTGGTTTCGTCAATGTCAATATGGGGTTATACCTGCATGTCTTTTGAGTGGCAGATCCTTTAACAGGGGGGTTAATACAGAGGTGACCACACGTTTGTGTCGTCCTTTTTAAATCAAATCATGTCATGTATTTATTATTTTAAAGATACGATATTTTTTATAATTTCTCCATGTTTAATATGTTTATATGATATTTTACCGCACATATTTATCCCATATAGGCCTACATATTATACCACGATACAGAATCCGATCTACTTGTGTTGAAAATAAAAATATTCAACGTTGTATACCTACATTCTGTTTATCATGTTTATGTATTATTACATATCGAAAAAGATGTCATGCGAAACACGATTGCATTTGAAACTTCATCTCTATTTCATCATCTTCATGATAAATTATATGTTTTTCTTAGGCTACATGTATGTCAAATTCGCAGTGGGTTTTCATAAACAAGTCAGAACGAGTAGGCCTACATTTATAAAAACATATACAAATTGTTCTAGTATCATTGGATCAAGTGTTGTAAAGTAAGTAGATATTGCCTTTTGGCTTTGCACTGCAGTAAAGCAATGGTAAGTACCCCACGAGAGCCATCCTGACAGAATGTGGGCTATTTGTCAGTATACATCAAGAGGTCGCTGGGGGTCACTTTGTTGCTGAAACATATACTTCAACTTGACACCCATCCAACACAAGATGTTACCCGATGCTGGATCAATGTTGGGCCAGGGTCGTGGACATTAACTACTTCACTTCCAGGCCGAAGTGCACCATGATCCAGGGATCCTAGTGTAACTATAGTAAATCAGACGGAAATTTCCGTCATGTATGGTTACGTAACATGACGAACGAGGACGTAAATTTCCGTCATGTATGGTAGTGAAGGGGTTAATACAGCATTGGGTGAACGTCTCGTGTGTATCGGGATATAGGCTACAATGGTTTCATTTGAGTAAGAGCTGTTTATAGACAGGGATATATCCTAACCAATCTAATAAACATGTCTGTCAAACTTTTCTCAACGGTTTCTATTGTATTTTTTCCCGTAGATTTCAAATCTGCCAGATACCATTCGAGATTTTGCATATTTAATTAGCTAATTTGTATATTTCCAAAATGGCCGCCGAAAAAAAAGTAATCGGCTATCAATACAGTTCCGGCAATCCTAGAAATGTGTTTTTTGGCCCTAAGTTCGGGTTTTGAGATCTCATAATGCAATTTTGACGACAATATTAATTTTGGGGTCATTGGAAGGTCATAGGTCACGTGACCATTGAATACAATATCCAACATTCACGTTTTAGCAAAACGTGCACAACTTAACCTTTTTTGGATAAAATGATGATTTGAATGCCTGATTATATATATTTATTTTCAGAGATTTACATCTTATACACAATACTATATTTATTAATACAAGATGGCCGCCATAATTCAAAATGGCCGCCAGCCGAATCCAAAATCAAGATATCTTAGTTTCTGGTTATCATATCTAAGCGATCTTAGTGGGCTTGATTAAGGTTTTTTGGACCAAGGAATACAATGCCAAACATCATTATACTGTCAAATGATATTTTAGAGGTTTTTGAAGTGTTTTTGATCTCTATAGGTTGATATTTTGGCAAAATTGTGTGATCCATCTACGCCACCATAGTTATATTTGGATGACTTTTTCCCAGAATGAGTTTATCATCCGCACACTGGTCTGAATGCACATACTAACATGATATAACGTTAAGCCATATAAATTACATGTGTATGACAGCGACAAAATAGGTAAATAAACATCATTTACATTATAAAACGACACTGTTATGTTGTAGAGTATGTAAAACTACTACCCAGGGGGTTAACATCATATTTTCTGGAAAACTGACAGTCTGACACGGCGTGTTGTAAAAGGTTGGGCATCTGAAATGATATCTACATATATTTAGGATCACAACCTAGGTGCACAACCTTGCAAATCGACTACTGGAAATTGACAGGAGGCCAATAATGGCGGCCATTACCGAGAAACATTAATTTGTCAATATCTCGGTCAATATTTAAGATAATTTGCTTTTAAAGTTCTCTAAACGCATCTTTTAAGGGTCAAGGATCAACATAGAGCCAACCCTGAAGTGATTTTATGTCTTCTTAACATGATAGTACACAAAGCAATGCATTTGATAGTGTGAAATTAATGTTTTGCACTAGATATTATTAATCTCGTTTGATAAGTAAACATTTGACTGAACAGGAATCAGCTTGCCATTTTCTACAACCCATCCATAGTCCTAAGGCTTGAGGATGGCTTGGCTGCATGCTTTATATGCTGTTGGAAAGCATTTTAATTGGGTGGCAACAACTTCAGCAGTGTTGACTTATTAATATTATTTAAGAACGTTTTGTCTCTGAGCGTATCTCTATCACAGCCTTCTCTTGTTGAAATATGAGTTCACAAAAAGCTGTTGTGACTGGTCACACACATATATCGTGATTTCAATGGGAGCACCATCATCAGCAAAGTCTACCAGTGTAGTTATATCATTCAGCCAACTTTAACATGCCAGTAGAGAATGAATAGCCGATGGTATCTCGTCCGTTGACAATGTGAATAAATGACAGTGCCCTAAAGTTTGCATGACCCATTGGAGCGGCAAAACTAGTGAATGGATAGCTGTCTTGAGATGAACGACCAATTACCAAATATACAATGCAATGTATGTGACTGTAATTAGTACACTCTGTTTTATCCACCACCTAAGTGAAATTTAGTTGAACAAATGCAAGGATCACTTTGTTCCTCTTGGTACCATGTCTGACATAGAAAAGCAAGAAAGCGAGTCTTGTTGGAAAAACTCTTGAAAACCACTTGGATCGCTCCCTGTTATCTATTTTGCTATGTTCAGCAGAGGTTCTGGTCTTGATGTGAAAGAAATGGTGTCCAAAGCTGCCATTACTTTGAAGATCACAATTATACGAAGCTCTTGTCACCCGTGAATGACTAGAACCAGGAACCAAAATAGTATATAAGCGAAATTGATTCGTCTGACAAGAGTAATGACATTTCTACTCTTCGGCAAATAACACTCAAAAAGTAAGTGGTGGAGACATTAACATTAATAACTTTATTGGTGATCATGAATGTAGCAATATGCCTCCATCATTGTTCGCAGAAAACGGAAATAGCATGATAGCTGATGATGCCATGGTGCTCACATTAAAATAACGGTAGATGTGTATGACCAGGCAAAGTAGCTTCTTGTGAACACATAATCCAACTTCGAAGGCTGTGATATAGCTATATATACTCCGATTCATCAAGTTTTATATAATAACAAATCACTGCTGAAATTTCTGCCACCCTCTTGCTTTAGAACATCATCTAAAGCGGGCAGCATTGGCAACAGCACTTGACAAGTCAGCTTACATCGCCAAGCTTACCTGCAAGCCTGAGGACTATGGACGGGTTGTATAAAATGATAAACTGATCCCAGATAAATCTACAAACCGACCAAGGCCACCATATATGACACACACAATGACACGTGGCTGCAAGAAGGGTTGCAACAAAATCTGCTCGAGTAAGAGAAGAAAAATCCCCTGCTATGTAGAAGACTGTCAGAGATATCTAAGCAAAGGTTGCTGCGTACAACACCTTGAGACCTTGATGACGTGAGCGTGGGGTGATAAGGCATGGTGGGTTACTGCCCGATGTTCTGGGCATGTCTAGGGGGATTTACACTCAGACATGCCCAGAAGATCAAATACTTAGGTTTTGATATGCAATTTATTGCTGAAACACCGACGCCTTTAGCACAGCCCCGCTATCCTCTGGTCGGATAGTCCTCAAGAGTCACAATATTTGAGGGTAACTCCATTCATCCCACATGGGAGACCTAATGTCAAACACTATTGCCTGTAGTTTAGGCTCTAGGACGGCCAACATCAGTGCCTGTACTGATGCGGGAGCTACATTGGCACCACTATTGAGTGGATGAAACAGGCTACCCAGCTGGCAATCCGACACAATATTATAGCCAGCCACGTGTAGGCTGCATCTTCCCCACCATGCAACAGACGGGACAGAGCCCAAATGACCCTCCCCAGGTGGGTGCGAAAAGTACTGCTACTAGCAATCATCCCAGTACCCCTTAGACTGACTATGTTATGAAGTGATTATAATGCCAAATGCTATATCACTGCAAGGGCTAATACTTATTCTATTATAAAGTTTTTGATCAATAAACATTATCATTGTTATGACATCGAACGCTCATGATGTTTTCTTATCAAAAGTGATTATTCTTATACAGTGTGACACATTATTTCCAAAACATAAAAGCAGAGTTGTGTGTATATAGGCCTACTGGTATACATATTTACAAGACATAACATCACTTCAGGACTGGTTTTATATTGATCTTTGACCTTGAAAATATTGGTCTAGACAACTTTAAAAGCAAATTATCTTAAATATTGACCGATAAATTGTCAAATTCAAGTTTTTCGGTAATGGCCGCCATTATTGGCTTCCTACCAAATTCTAATAGTCGATTTGCAAGGTTGTGCACCGAGGTTGTGATCCTAAATATATGTAGATATCATTTCAGGTGCCCAAACTTTTACAACATGCCATGTCAGTTTTCCAGAAAATATGATGTCTACCCCTTGGGTAGTAGTTCTGGGTAGTAGTTCTACATACGCTACACAATAACAGTGCCGTATTATAATGTAAATGATATGTCTGTTTATCTCTTTTATCGCTGTCATATACATGTGATGTATATGGTTTTACTTTAGATCATGTTAGCATGTGAATTCAGATCAGTGTGCGGATGATAACCACATTCTGGGAGGAAGTTATTCAAATATAACTATGATATAACACAATTTTGCCAAAATATCAAACTATAGAGATAAAAAAAACATCAAACATCATTTGAAAGTATAATGATGTCCAATCTAGACACTAAGATGGCTTAAATATGATATCTAGAAGCTAAGATATCTTGATTTTAGGTTCGGCTGGCGGCCATTTTGAATTATGGCGGCCATCTTGTATTAATAAATATAGACTTGTGTATGCGATGTAACTCTCTGAAATCAAATATATAATATCAGGCATTCTAATCATCATTTTATCCCCAAAAAGTCCATTTGTGCACTTTTTGCTAAAACGTAAAGGTGGGATATTGTATTTCAATGGTCACGTGACCTATGACCTTCCAATGACCCCAAAAATAACATTGTCGTCAAAATGGCATTATGGGATCTCAAAACACGAACTTAGGGCCAAAAAACACATTTCTATGATTGCCGTGACTGTATTCATAGCAGATTACTTTTTTGTGGCGGCCATTTTGGAAATATGCAAATTAGCTAATTAAATATGCAAAATCTCGAATGGTATCTGGCAGATTTGAAATCTACGGGAAAAAACACAATAGAAACCGTTGAGAAAAGTTTGACAGACATGTTTATTAGATTGGTTAGGATATATCCCTGTCTATTATATTTATACTAGTGTATGGTACACAATGTTGGCCTATCGTTGGGACAGCAGTGGTGTGCATTGTCTATAATGTCTATATTGCACAGTAAATTATTGTCTCTCGTTTGAAAAGTGGTTTCAGATGTGTATAATAATAACTTTCAACGTATAGTATTTATTACAATTTTTTTAGCATCTCGGTCTTGACCCCAGTTGCGCTTGCGCTATAGGCCGGCCTACTCTGTTCAGCTTCATGTGTGTTATTTTGTATGATAACCATGATAACCTAAGAAAATAGAATGAATGAATTTTGAGTGGTTGAATTATGACAAGATGATTATCATGAATATCATGATTATTTGAGAACGAATGCTCAAGGTGGACGGCCAGTGTTCCATATATTTTATTTTACATTTTTGCAAAGAATGAAGCCAAACACATGCAATAAACAGGTGATCAAGAATCTTCAAATTGGGCGAGTAACACAGTTTGTTATCTTCGACCCATTCATACTTACTTTGAATTCAACATGTTCCAATAATTTTTCTTTGATCCTGGAACAAGGATCAGTTAGTAATTAGGCCTACATTATCATGTTTATTGAAATGACAAACCAGCCGAAAGAATAATAATCATGTTAATAATGAGGTATGAATACATACTCATGATAACTACACTGCCATCCGTAGTCATTGTAGTCAGCCACTGATAATGTCAAGTGTAATAAATATACAACAATTATTGTTGAAATGTTCATTGTCTGATATTATAATATCATGAGTGATTAATCAGGTTAACGATCTGATGTCTGATGTTTGAATCGCTAACCTTCAGTACATGATCTGATGACCATGGGAAGTATTTTTCAAACTACTATCCCGATTATCAGGACCCGTATTCTCGTACAAGTTACGATATATCGCAGGCTTCTGATTGGTCACCAATCAGAAGCCTACGATATATCGTAACTTGTACGAGAATACGGGCCCAGAGTCGCAGATGTTGAGCAAACACATTTGACTTTTGGAAATACAACATTATTGATGATTAATTATAAGATAATTATATAGTTTATCGTGGGTTTGGCATTAACAGTGATTAAAGGGTCATTTTATTAAAGTAAACTTGAATGGGCCTATTTATAGCTTAAATTTGTATGATGATTTCTTATTAGATGATGTAATAATCATGGTAATACATTTGATGTATCAGCTTCCATGTATGTCAGTGCACAGTACACATGGTACACTAATATAGCAATGTCAAGTTATTTCACATTCACTGATCATCATCATGATCATGCTGAGCTCAGAAATGATGTGTAGACTAATCTTCAACATAAAGCCGACCAAGTGAAGCAACTCAACAGGTATTTTTTTCTGATTAATAGACTTAACTTCCCGTACTCGTGTTATCGAGTCTCCATTATCATGATTACAAACACATATAAACGTTCTCCCACGTCAGTTGTATAAGGATGTTGAGCATTATTTAGCCCAGTTAATGGATGACCTTCATTTTGGGAAAATTAATGTGATAACACTGCATAACACTTGTACAATGTTCGTTATATTTCTTGTACAATTTGTATTGTCAAGTTAACATATGTATTACTATATATGTATACGGTTGCACATATTGCATTGAAAACAGTTTATTCACATTAAATATACATGATATACTTCGACATGTTCAATATAATAATAAAGTCGATGAACGAAGTTACTTTCATTCTAATAATGATATTTGGGTAACATATTCCTTCAATAAAATCAAGCTGGACCTGGTCGACCAAGTGTCCTTAACAATATGTGATTTAAGCATGTTAAGTAGGTGGTATACAATTTGGCATCCCTCTCATTTCATGTGTGACATTTTAGTATGTTGAAACATTTAGGCCAAAGTTGTTTTTTGTTTCTTTTGTCTGGATGAGATACTATTGTCCTATTGCAGGCCTATGTTAGTTAATAAGTTTGTAATTAACTAAATAATGTGGCTTTAGCCTTTAGGCCACCTTTGTGCATACTAGTATTAGGCCTACAGTACTGGCTTACTGTGCCAGGAGAACCTTCTGAGTATGGTGAGGAATCAGACACAGGATTCGAAACTCAACAGGCTTAAGCCGTTACAAATAAGCTGTGATCAGTGGTGATAGGCTAATAAACATGCAGACATGTCCAAGTCTTCCAAACATCTGGACTGACCGCTTTCTATTCTATTATCAGTGATTATGTACATATTGTGCTGTAGGAGTGCCCATGATGTCTGCCGTGTGGTTTTTGTATCAGTTTCTCTCTCAATTTCCATAAATAGTCATATTTGGCATGTTCAATAAACCCATCTGATTTGGTCGCAGGACTAAACATGACAATGGTGACAGTCATGACAATGGTGCTGCTAAATTAAGCCCAGCGTATCTCATTCTCTCACGTCCACCAACTGACGGTTCAAAGCTGGGCCGACGTCATAGACGTTGGCCCAGCTTTAAAGGGAGGGTGTTAAGGTTAAGGTTGGGTGAGCATCAATAAATGGAACATATCCTATTAATTAAAACAGCTAATTTAATTGTTACTTAATTTTTTTTATTATTGGTAAAAAAAATGTTTTTGTTAGATTTTTCGAGCCGAAGTCACTTCGGAATCTGTAACGGTCACGGAAACTACCGAACAGCCTGGCACGTCACACGTTGAAGTCATGAAGAGGTCTCCGTCAAAATGGCTACAACTAGCGATGGAGATTTATCCGATTTCTCAGAGAGTAGTGAGCCTGTGAACTCCCCCGTCAACTCACTCTGACTCAGTCGAAATTCTCAAACGATTTTGATGATATTTGGTAGCCTATTATCGAAAGTTAAACCAAGGAAAATAGAATCAGAAAGAAGGTTTGCTTCGAAAACGTCGAATTTGAGAATTTCTCTCTTCACTTCCATCAAAGATCGACATTGTATTCAAACAACGCGCATCCTTGTTAACCGCCCTGCCATAAATGCTAATGACCCCATGCCCCCCTTTCGCCGGATCTGATGCGAGTTGCGAAGCGAAACGGCTCGGACACAACAAATTTGTCTAAATCCCCATCACCGCCAATGCTGGACCAATGTGGTTACCCAGCAAACACAAAACATTTGTATAACATTTGTACAACTCTGGCCCAATGTCTCCGACGTTGTTCCAGCATTGTACAAGTGCTATATGTCTACAAATGTTTTGTGTTTGCTGGGTAGGCGATGTGATCATGGTAATTCCCTGGTTTATGTCGATACGTCACATGAATTTACCTTTTCTCATTAAAAAGTGTAGCATGCTGATGGTTAAACCATATGCGTTCGACGTCTCAGAAAAAAGTTATGGGAAGTTCGGTCGTATTTATTCATTGAATTATTTACAAAATAATTCGCAAAATTATGGAATTTAACCCCAACGGCGCTCTTATTGACTTTATCAGGCGAGAGTTTGAAATATTGTAAATAAACATATTAATTTTGTTTTCAGCGCCGTTTGGCTAGTCTTACTAATTTTTCCAAGTTTTTGGTGACAACCTTGGGTCGGTCAGTATGTAGGCCTGATCACCTAATATGCATTTTTTTTGTTTCCCGTGGGGCTGAGTTTTCATGAACAGTTTTATTCAAAAAATTATCATTTATATAATAATGTATCTGGTATCACAGGTGTGAACCACAATTCTACGTGTATAAAAGTTAAGTAGCTGAAATTGAAAACAGTCGTGATTGCCATGCGTTCTTGTAGTAATAAGTGGTTATGGGGGTGTTGAAGTCATCATCGTCATCATTAGCCCTGGTAGCAGTAGGCCTAACGGTTAGAACTAGACGTTTGATCTAGATATATTCTGGGACATTTACCCTGGGTAGGCCGGGAGTGGAAACTGAATGTATGTCTCCACTGACCATAAGATATGAAATCCTTAAGTTGTCTGAAGTTAACACCACACAGAACATATGCGGGATTACCATGCTTCCAGTTAGCTCTGTCGAGTTTCACAAAACGATCCCACTTGCGTGCGATTTGGGAATCTTTTGGCCATGTATTAGTGCTGTAACATCTTCATTTGTATTGTTACACAAACCGGAGACGCAACGTTTTGGCATGATAACAATTTAAACAAAGATGACATTAAAACTTTGTAGGACAATCCATGAACAAGACGCTGTACAACTGGGTAGTGACTGCGGGATCACTATAGGATCAGTGCAAGTGGACTGCTGTAGGCATACGACTTCACCGTGTGACGTCACACGGCAGCTGCTGATAGTGGGAGCGTTTTTTATGACCCTCAATATGAGATCCATTTGGCCTACTTCAAATGCACTTTTTCGTGGCATATATTAAAAATTTAATGATGATTTATTTTGGGATGTACTTTGAATAGTATAATTAAGCCAAAATAATGGCCAAAACTATATTTTAAAACCTTAACACCCTCCCTTTAAGCCGTCAGTTGTCTGGCGTTGCGTGCTATCTGGATTTGATTGATGACTGTCTGGTATCGTGGGCTCCCAGTGATATCCATACCACAACAACAAACGTGGATCCAGAGATCGTGCTAGCACGCAAAAACTCCCCCATTTCCTGCTGGCCAACATTTTCATGTATTTTTAGATGATTTTGCGTTTCTTGCCATGCCAAAATCCTTTGGTGAACTTAGGATTAAGCCTAATCATTCTAATTGGTGTACAACAAAACATAATCTTATATCGAAGTTTTCCCGATGGTTTTCAAAACGTTCCTTTTGGTCGCTTTTACCATGTTGACCCGCCCTAATCATGCTAATACATTCTCACGGATACTGGATGCGCTATGAATAGCCGAGGATATGTGAATTTGCGGATAATTATTGACTGATTGATTTACATGTGCTCATCAACTCTTTAACCTGTCTAACATGGTTGTAGAATACAATAATGAGATAATATGAAATAATGGAGCATCACAGCGAGGGGTTCAGCTAGGAATCTATCTTATCTGGTTTACAGTTTTTGAGGACCCGTGGCAGCACATCTGTCAGTTTGAGGCTCCCACAGGGTCCGCTTTTTTGCGAGCGATAAAACAGAGCAAAAAGACGATACAGTTGTCACTGCAATCTTCCCTTGGTGATACCAACGCCTGGTTAATGGTCCAGCGCTGGAGATTTTGCTCCAACAAGACGCAGTTGTCGACGCGATACAGGGCCAATGTATCGTGCCAGCTGGAATGCCACTTGGAATTCTCATTATCAGATAATGTTCCTTCCAAATGAACATGAACAATGCACTTTATGATTGTCACTCTTTAAATAGCAGCTGTTGATGATCATGATGATACACATTTCTTGGACGTTTGCAGCATTTTTTCACAAAAACCCCACAATATTGGCCCATAGTGCTGGTGTCTACCGTCTACGACGCTGACTCACTATCATGAAATATTATTAAGGCTCCCCCCTATCAGGGGGAGGTTTTTGTTTTTGTACGGTCTCGTCCGCCGGCGGCGGCGGCGCCGCCGCGCATGGACGCCGCCTCTCATCCATACCATGTCACCCTGATATCAACAAAACCGCTTTTTCAATTCATTTGGTGTTCAACATCCTGGATACAAGCAAGGAATATATTCCTTGATACAAGTATTAATTCCTAGGCTGCATCCTTTTTTCAAAAAGTTTGGGAAAATATTCGGGTCATGGCAGCCATTTTTTGTGAACGTCTTGTGACTTTTCGCCAGGATTGACACAAGGTTGGGTCCATAACTCGTGGTAGCTGGGGTGTCGCATCAACCCTTGACCTTCACAGCGCGGGCATAGACTTTAGTCGTCAGAATCTGACGTCTGTAGACGTCAGATTCTGACGACTAAAGTCTATCCCCGCACTGTTAGAATAATACAAATATTTATAATGGTCGTAGACCTATAACTTAGGTATTCAAATGAATCGGAAAGAGCCAAAAAAGACATTTATTATGACTTAAAAGTGAAAAAACCCTTTGATCGCCATAGTTTATACACAAATATTTGTATATAAACTATGGAGACCAAAGGGATTTTTTCAATTTGACACCGTCATAAATACCTGAATTAGCTCCTCCGCTTTATTTAAATACCAATGCTACATGGGTCTACTGCCATTATAAATATTTTTACTCTTACAGTGCGGGGATAGACATCCACAGGTTTGAAGTCATTCTAATAAATGGGCTCACATTTCTAAATATTGTTAATCAAAATTATTACTTTCCAAGATGGCTTGACCAAAAGCTTTTGAATGCAATGTCTTCTGAACCGTTTGTTGGTTTTCATTCAAAATAGTTTAATTTGCTATTATCTAGGTTTGGTTCAATAACTGTTGGTAAAAACGCATTGATTTGGGTCAGTGCAAAATATGAAACTATAAGCATCCTGGGGTTGGGAATGCTTAAATTTATGACACGTTGCAGGGGAGTAGATCGCCTAAATAAATGTCTCTGCATGGGTGAACTGTGCTTCAAACTTGTCAAATATGTAACGATCTTGATTATGACCTTGCGATAGTCACTAGTCACCTAAAACTGTAGAGTAAAAGATTACCTCAAAATTAGCTCACAAGACAGTGTACACTATAATTAGATTATACTTATGATGCCTAAATATAGAGATAGTAATAACATGTGCCCTGTTTACATCGCACAAGGCCATGTCAAAACCTAATCAGTCATTCACTTCCGGCTTGGGACGAGTTCATGGACGACTTCGCTCATCGTGTCACGGCCATAGAAGCTGCTGAAGATGTCCTAGTTAATATCTAAAGGCAAACAGTAGTGATTGCCTACTTTCCAAGTAAACAGTTACTGCAGTTTGCATGACAAGCTATACAATCCATACATTAAACTAATGTTGTTTTGATGTTGGGCCAGCGTCGCGGACGATGGACCAACATTAAAACAACATTAGTTTAATGTATGGATCAGATCAGCACTGATCAGATGTCTTGAGCTGGATGGAGCTGGGTGGTTCCATCCATGACACTATGACCCTCCTGTCTCATCAGCTGCCTAGGGCCATCGGTTGTGCTGACTTATGCGGCCTTTGTCCATCATTTGAGTGACTTGTCGGGTGAACCATTACCCCCGCTAATTTTCACGTGTAACTGGTAAACTGATGCGATTCAATATGGCGGCCGTGTCACCACAACTCCCCCATCAATGTAGCCACTGATTGACCGCAAATTGCGTTGGCTAATTCAATTTGCAGGTAATTTGTTGTGAACATGAAAAGGCGGTCTTCTGGGACATTACCGCCGTTTTAAATTCCAGCAATGCCACTTGAAGCGTGGTAATTTTGCCACCATATCCAGCAGTGTCTTCTGGTTGTGCATGGTTTCAGTTCATCATGTTATTTTCATATGTCCCATGTATTTTTTTTACGTCAGCGTATGAGTAGGCCTATATATATATTTTGACAATTAGGTTCCTTTTAAAAAAACAGATCATGACGTTATTTAAAAATGTATGTTCGCGATTTTCTTCTGCCAATCTATTTGTCTATCGTTGACTAAATAGTATTAAAAAGAATATGATTTAAACATTTTTTATGACTATTCCAGAGACTAGATGGTCTTAATATGATCAAATTTATTACTACACATATTCATTCCGATGATAGTTGCTCCATTGACCTATCTGTCAGTCTCAATAAGTATAGCGTTATCAGGTTATATACACATTCCACTCTTAGTGTATATATTAAATGATGCGGAGACTGGATTAATAATTGCATCAAGGCATATTCACTGATGAAAAAGAAATAATTATATTATGTGTGGATATAAGACCATATTAACTGTGTGTTTGTGTGGATAATGTAATCACATGATCCCATTCCGACTGGCATATTTGTCGTATTCTTTTCTGTTTTTTCTTTGCTAGCGGAATACTTCCATAATTCCAATGACTGTAACATTACTTTGACTATATAATATACCTGTTTCTAAAACTAATTCGCACGCTTTTTTCAGTTAGTACAGTTTGATTATGATTTATTTCGCGCTTGTTTGACAGCTATAATCAGATAATTATGTTATAATGGACTTATTTATCATGTTGTATTTCTGTGGAAGTAGTATTCGGCCTAGAGTATAAAAAACACAATAAATCCCGTGAGAACAAATACACGCTGTCATGAACAGATGGTGATTAGGCCCTATATACATTGGGGGAGACTGGGTCAACATAAGACAACAAAATTCTGACCCATATAATTAATTTCAGAAATGAAAAACTTTGAACATCCAGTAGGGTATATTTGAGCCAGATATAAATATACCTGTAGCTAAAGCCTGCAGTTAGCTTATGTTAAACATTATACAATAAAATCTAAAATCTAGTATTTTACTTTGGTTACAACCACTGGGGAGAAGTTGCGCGGTTTCACTGATTAATTGATGAATTAAGTTATTAATCATGTTAATACGTTTGCCAGCGTACACTATAATGCTCGGACTGTACATTATGGCAGATAATAAGTACAGTATCTAACATAATATACAGTCCGAACATTACCATGATCACAGTGTGCGCTAGCAAACGTGTGTTAACGTAGTTAATCTGTTAATTAATCAACCAAACCGCCCTACTTTTCTCCAGTGGTTACAGCGATGTAAGTATATTTACATTAATTTTCTAAAGACAATAAACATTACCGGATGTTTGTTTAATGTGGGCTAAAATCCCAGATGGCGGTGAAGCCTTAAACCAACACCCATAAATCTGATGATAGAAAAGCATAATTATGTACATGATATACATGATATAGGAGCCTACATATTTTGCTGGGTTTTCATAGAAATTAGAAAAAGCACCAGTACTACAAATAAAAGAACCATACCAACACGAGACTAAATAATTGGCCCTCATGTAATGCGTTGACGCATAGATTGTTTTGCGATTTTTGCGCCATCTGGCCGACTAAACATAACCAATTTACATTTTCCACCCTTATTGACTGTTGGAAATCCTTGATATGTATAGTACTACTATGTAAACTTGGGTCCGTTTTTTACATGAAAAATATTCACATTCCCCAGCATATAAAGATTTGCAGGTGATTTTTTGAAGGTGTTACTGAAATTCAAAATGGCCGCCACGGATCAACTTCAATTTTTTGTGGGCGCAAAAACTCAACTTAAAAGTAAAAAATTATTCAAATTTTACGATCTCATTCCCCACAATATGGAGATGTGCAGGTACATTTTCAAAGGTTTTGCTGAAATTTAAAATGGCTGCCACTGATCAAATTCATTTTTTATTAAAAATTATGTTATAATGGACTTATTTATCATGTTGTATTTCTGTGGAAGTAGTATTCGGCCTAGAATATAAAAAACACAATAAATCCCGTGAGAACAAATGTACGCTGGCATGAACAGATGGTGATTAGGCCCTATATACATTGGGGGAGACTGGGTCAACATAAGACAACAAAATTCTGACCCACAAAAAATATAATTAATTTCAGAAATAAAAAACTTTGAACATCCAGTAGGGTATATTTGAGCAAGATATAAATATACCTGTAGCTAAAGCCTGCAGTTAGCTTATGTTAAACATTATACAATAAAATCTAAAATCTAGTATTTTACTTTGGTTACAACCACTGGGGAGAAGTTGCGCGGTTTCACTGATTAATTGATTAATTAAGTTATTAATCATGTTAATACGTTTGCCAGCGTACACTATAATGCTCGGACTGTACATTATGGCAGATAATAAGTACAGTATCTAACATAATATACAGTCCGAACATTACCATGATCACAGTGTGCGCTAGCAAACGTGTGTTAACGTAGTTGATCTGTTAATTAATCAACCAAACCGCCCTACTTTTCTCCAGTGGTTACAGCGATGTAAGTATATTTACATTAATTTTCTAAAGACAATAAACATTACCGGATGTGTGTTTAATGTGGGCTAAAATCCCAGATGGCGGTGAAGCCTTAAACCAACACCCATAAATCTGATGATAGAAAAGCATAATTATGTACATGATATACATGATATAGGAGCCTACATATTTTGCTGGGTTTTCATAGAAATTAGAAAAAGCACCAGTACTACAAATAAAAGTACCATACCAACACGAGACTAAATAATTGGCCCTCATGTAATGCGTTGACGCATAGATTGTTTTGCGATTTTTGCGCCATCTGGCCGACTGAACATAACCAATTTACATTTTCCATCCTTATTGACTGTTGGAAATCCTTGATATGTATAGTACTACTATGTAAACTTGGGTCCGTTTTTTACATGAAAAATATTCACATTCCCCAGCATATAAAGATTTGCAGGTGATTTTTTGAAGGTGTTACTGAAATTCAAAATGGCCGCCACGGATCAACTTCAATTTTTTGTGGGCGCAAAAACTCAACTTAAAAGTAAAAATTATTCAAATTTTACGATCTCATTCCCCACAATATGGAGATGTGCAGGTACATTTTCAAAGGTTTTGCTGAAATTTACATTGGCTGCCACTGATCAAATTCATTTTTTATTAAGAATTATGTTATAATGGACTTATTTATCATGTTGTATTTCTGTGGAAGTAGTATTCGGCCTAGAGTATAAAAAACACAATACATCCCGTGAGAACAAATGTACGCTGGCATGAACAGATGGTGATTAGGCCCTTTATACATTGGGGGAGACTGGGTCAACATAAGACAACAAAATTCTGACCCACAAAAAATATAATTAATTTCAGAAATAAAAAACTTTGAACATCCAGTAGGGTATATTTGAGCAAGATATAAATATACCTGTAGCTAAAGCCTGCAGTTAGCTTATACTAAACAATATACAATAAAATATAAAATTAGTATTTTACTTTAGTTACAACCACTGGGGAGAAGTTGCGCGGTTTCACTGATTAATTGATTAATTAAGTTATTAATCATGTTAATACGTTTGCCAGCGTACACTATAATGCTCGGACTGTACATTATGGCAGATAATAAGTACAGTATCTAACATAATATACAGTCCGAACATTACCATGATTACAGTGTGCGCTAGCAAACGTGTGTTAACGTAGTTAATCTGTTAATTAATCAATGGCGCTAGGATTCCGTCAGGCGTCATGCTCTACTGAAATTCAAAATGGCCGCCACGGATCAACTTCAATTTTGTTGTGGGTGCAAAAACTCAAAAAATCAGTCAGGTTATTTTTTTCAAATTTTAACACCACATTCCTAGCAACATGGGGATGTGCAAGTGATTTTTTTAAAGATGCTACCAAAATTCAAAATGGCCGCCAGAGGTCAACTCCAAATTATTTTGTGGGCGCAAAAACTCTAAAACTTAAAGTCAGAAATTATTCAAATTTTACTATTGCATTCCCCACCATATAGAGATGTCCAGGTGAGTTTTTCAAGGTGTTACTGAAATTCAAAATGGCCGCCAGAGGTCAACTCCAAATTATTTTGTGGGCGCAAAAACTCTAAAACTTAAAGTCAGAAATTATTCAAATTTTACTATCACATTCCCCAGCATATAGAGATTTGCAGGTGATTTTTTGAAGGTGTTACTGAAATTCAAAATGGCCGCCACGGATCAACTTTATTTTTCTGTGGGCGCAAAAACTCAACTTAAAAGTCAGAAATTATTCAGATTTTACGATCTCATTCCCCACAATATGGAGATGTGCAGGTACATTTTGAAAGGTTTTGCTGAAATTCAAAATGGCTGCCACTGATCAACTTCAATTTTTTTGTAGGCGCAAAAACTTAAAGTCGGAATTTATTCACATTTTACACATTCCCCACGATATGGAGATGTGCAGGTAATTTTTTAAAGTTTTTTTTAATGAAATTCAAAAAACAGACCTACATGTATGTAAAGGTCTGCTTCAAGTAGACCCACACATGCACAAAATTTGATATCTGATGTAATGTCAGCTAGGGTGGAGGTGCCTTGAGTAGAAGCTCTTTTATAAAGGTGCCCTGTCTCAAGGTGACCCGAGAGTGTCTCAAGGTACGTACACAAATCTTATTACAGACAGTACGCTGGTGCATGTTGTATATGTTGACCGGTGTGAAAAGGGATCAACGTGTTCATCGATGACGATAAAGCATGCCCAGCAAACACGAGACATTAAACCAACCTTGGTGCAATGTTGGCCCACTGCGCAGCAAAAAACTCTGCTGCAATCCTGGCTATTTTGTCATAAAATTTAAATTCGATTAACGGAATGTTTATACATGCTATCAGATATTATAGGTGAATGATAAGAATGTAGTGTGCATCAACATGTCAAGGCTTGAACATGTTGAAGTAAGACAACTCAACAACTTAAAAACAAGATTATCTACGAAACCTCATTTAGTTTGCACGCAAATACTGACAAAAATGGTACTTCCCATCATCTGATCATAGGAATGTTTTCATAGCCATGATATCTATAAAAATTGGAAACACAGTCTTTACAATATAAGAACACTTTGCTATTTTTACAATGCACATATAATTCAATACATATTGTCACGTGTAGGCTTTTGTGTTACGAATTGTAATTATATTTTGTCTTAAATTCATATCATTTGTAGGCCTAGCTAATTTCTAATATAATTTTTATTGTGCAAAAAAATATGGGCTTTACATCATCAGGATCTAATAAAAACCCACTTCGATTTTCCTATTTTATTAAAAAAACGAATAGGCCTACGCTGCCCTACTTTTTCACAGAGAGCATCTGATTACATAATCCTATAGTGTTCGCTGAATTATGACCACACCGGGCAAACAGGAAACACGAGCTGTGCTGATAATCCACATGATCCTGATGATGATCAGGACGTTGTCACATGGATCACGGATGACGTCAGCATCAACTAATTCACACGGTACTTATCCAAGCCATTGCTGGTTTAATGTCGGTTCAGCGTCCAACACTGAATACTTTTGGTGATTATGTTGTATCAGCGAGGCGTCGGAATTCTGTTTTAAATTTAAAGACTGTATATATTTGTAGCTGAAGGATCAAGTCTATGCCACGCATGAAGGGGGTCAAGATCCCATGGAAGAATTTGAAATTTGACGCCTCTGAGGGAAGGGGGTGAAATGAACTACTACCTTTGGAAATCCAAATAAATATGTTTATCGGAGATCCTTTGTACAAGCACTTGTGCTACTTGGAAATCCAAATGATAATTATGTTTATACCAACTACTAAACCCTTACAAAACTGAATTATTTATGTTTGAACCATGGGAACTAAAGGGGGATTTTCAATTTAAAATTATCATATATGTCTTATCTTAATTAGCTCTTTCCGCTTCATTTGAATACCGGTCCCTAATTTGTTATGGGTCTACGAGCATTAGAAATATTTCTTTTCTACAGAAGTCAGATTCTGACGTATAAAGACGGTCCCACGCTGAAAGGGTTGAGCTCCTTCCCAGATTCAGACACTTGGGTTTTTGTTTGTATTGAGTATTTTTAGCTCCCGCCGTCACCGTAGGTGAGACGGAGGGAGCTATGGATTCTACCTCCGTTTTTTTTGGCCTCTTCTTTTGCCTATAACTTTGTAAGAAAATAAGCTAGGATAACAATTTTTGGTATGTGGGTTACTTCCAGGTGGCTAATGGACAGGTTAAAATATTTTTAATCTGAATTCAATACGCAAGGTTGCAGAGGGGAAAATGATGATGTGACGGCGTTGGGCCGTTGGGCCGTTGGGCCGTCCGTAAACAATTCGTTTCCGGGGCATATCTCTGAAAGTACTTGTCCGATTGTCTTCAAATTTTACAGTTGTTCCTTTTGGGGTATTTGAACTTTGACCTACTTCTGGTTCAGAACTATGACCTATTTAGACGTTTTGACGCGCACTTCGTTTCCGGAGCAGATCTCGAAAAGTACTGGGCCGATGACAGTCATATTGCACATACATGTTCTCTAAGGTCCCTAGTTGTGCCTTTTCAGGTTTTTGGACCTTGACCTTGAAGTTGACCCAGCACTTTGACCTAATTTATAACATCGGTAAATCCGACTAAAAGATTTTGCGGAATATCATGAAAACCGCTCAAGATAGCTACACCTTTACTATAAAAAAATTGTGAGGTTTCAGGAGAGGATGCATCTTGACAAATTTCAAGTCGATAAAATTAAAAATGGCCGCCTATCGGCCATTATTCACCTCGACAGGCCTGCTATCGCGGAATATCATGAAAACCGCTCAAGATAGCTACACTATTAATATCAAATTAATTGTAAAGTTTCAGGAGAGGATGCATCTTGAAAAATTTGAAGTTGATAAAATTCAAAATGGCCGCCTATCGGCCATTATTCACCTCGGCAGGCCTGATATTGTGGAATATCATGAAAACCGCTCAAGATATCTACACCATTACTATAAAACAAATTGTAAGGCTTCAGGAGAGGATGCATTTTGAAAAAATTCAACTCGTCCAAGTTCAAAATGGCCGCCAATCGGCCATTATTCACTTTCACATGACCGTTATTTGATAAACCGTGCTAGATGCCTAGACCATTACTATAAAACAAAATGTGTGATTTCAGGAGAGGATGCATCTTGAAAAAATTCGACTCGATAAAATTCAAAATGGCCGCTTATCGGCCATTATTCACTTTCACATGGCCGTTATTTGGTCAACCGTGCTAGATGGCTAGACCATTACTGTAAAACAAAATGTGAGATTTCAGATGAGGATGCATCTTGAAAAAAATTGTTTTGATCAAATTTAAAATGGCCGCCTTTTCGGCCATTATTCATTTTCACATGGCTGATATTTGGTAAACCGTGCTAGATGGCTAGACCATTACCTGATTACTATAAAACAAAGTGTGAGTTTTCGGGGGAGGATGCACCCTGAACATTTTTAACTTACGAATTCAAAATGGCCGACAATCAGCATTATTTACCTCGATAGGCCTGATATCAGGTAAACCGTGCTAGATAGCTAGACCATTACTATAACACAAAATGTGACGTTTCGAGAGAGGATGCCTTTTAAAAACTTTCGAATCAATCGAATTCAAAATGGCCGCCTATCGGCCACTATTTACTTTCACATTGCTGATATTTGGTAAACCGTGTTAGATAGCTGGACCACTACTATAAAACAAAATGTGAGATTACAAGAGAGGATGCATCTTGAAAAAAATTGATTCGATCAAATTCAAAATGGCCGCCTATCGGCCATTATTCACTTTCACATAGCCGGTTTTTGGTAACCGTACTAGATGGTTAGACCATTACTATAAAACAAAATGTGAGATTTCTGGAGAGGATGCATCTTGAAAATTTTTGACTTGATCAAATTCAAAATGGCCTCCTATCGGCCATTATTCACTTTCACATGGGCGATATTTGGTAAACCGTGCTAAATGGCTAGACCATTACTATAGAATGAAATGTGAGATTTCAGCTGAGGATGCATCTTGGAAAATTTTGACTTGATCAAATTCAAAATGGCCGCCTTTAGGCCATTATTCACTTTCACATGGCCGATATTTGGTAAACCGTGCTAGATAGCTAGACGATTACTAGAGAATGAAATGTGAGATTTCAGCTGAGGATGCATCTTGAAAAATTCTGACTCGATCAAATTCAAAATGGCCCCCTATCGGCCATTATTTACTTTCACATGCCCAATATTTTGCAAACTGTGTTAGATGTTAGTCCATTACTATAAAACAAAATTTGAGGTTTCGGGGGAGAATGCACCCTAAGTTTTTAACTAATTTATATCGAATTCAAAATGACCGTAAATCAGCTATTAGTTAACTCGATTGGCCTGATATCGGGTAAACCGTGCCAGATAGGTAGACCATTACTGATTAGGATCATTCATTTCAATGGAGGTTTGCAATCTCTGACAGACTGTCTAGTTCTTATCTTACTCTTAGACTGGGCTTCTTAGACTGGGCTTCTTGATTTTTGACCTAGACTAGGACTACATCAATAACCCTATACAAAATTGCTTAAATCAAATTCTAATTCGGAGCGTGAGCTCCTGGACTTATGTAGTCTTGTTAACTTTAGTTTCCTCCACAGCTTATGAGTAGAAAATGATGATGTTCCTTATTATGATAATAAGCCCACATCTTATGCTGGTGCACTGTCACCAGCACGCACTATAGCCATAAAATGTAAATATAGCATTGGTAACTGCTCCACTTACAGTGTGCAGTACTATATAAAGACACATTATATATTTGTATCAATCTATTTTTAGTCAGATAACTATTTTATCTGTTTATCATGTTTATGCCCAGTTACTGTGATGATCATTGACATAATAAATTGATCCAATAAATTGTCAGATCATCATGCTTATTGGTACTTGAATTGAATTAACCATGTTAACCACATAAACCACCTTGTTCAATCTGTTATAGGCCTATACATATTGTCGCTAATCAGGATCCTGCTACATACTTATGTAGGCCTTTTATCAGACATTAATTTATGTTTATTCACTTCAAACCTTTTGTGATTAATCATTTATTTTTTCCCTGCCAGGTTACTTGATACTGATATTCAAATCTGAAGCGTGCATGATATTGATATGTTTAATGTAAAACCAAAGAGAATCAAATTCTGAAATATATACTGCAGGTTTTGCAAAATGTATCAGACTTCACTTTATTAATTAGCTTTATTAATTACTGGAACGGTGTATCAGGTGTGCATGGTGTGCAACGGATATCACGAACGAGAAGACCAAAAAACAAGGTTGTCATGTGCAGAAATATTTTAATTTAATATTTTATGTATACCATGTATACTGCTGTGAGTGGTTCTTGTGCACTAGTATCATGTTTTATTATCACTACTGTCAGGTGGGATTCAGATTATTACTGATGAAGACGACCTCTTGTAACCAATTGATTTCATGTACCACTGCACGAGATATTTTCTTCATCAGAAATAACTATATCTCGAAATTATTTTATTCCCACTTAGCTGCTAACTATTCAAATGCAATGACATGTTTTAACAGATAATCAATTTATCCTAATCATGCCAATAATATCTACAGCATCAGATTTCTGATGAGAGTTGACAGCTAGTAAATCATGTTATTAAACGACAGAGCGACGAGCTCAATTTTAACAGATTTGGGTGACTAACGTAGGCCTATAACCCCTCATGTTTCTATGTGTCCATAGACTGGGATACATAATATTTAAATCGCCACAAAATAATCTGTATTTTTGCAGCCCCCCCCCCGCACTTGGATTTAGAGGAGGGGTTGGGTGGGGTGGTGTCCGGGTTTGAGTGTGTAAAGGTTTATAGAGAGTATATATCATGTAATATTTATATCAAGATGTAAAATATATAATATATTTAAATTCCAGAAAATTACAATTATTAAAAACATATTAAACGTCTAACAAACAACGCATGTCAGAATCATGGTATACATATGCTGAAAAAGATTTACTTTCTATGAAGTGGTTTCCATGGTGACCATATTAAACTTCAAAACCAATATTTCCACAACATTTGAATATGATTTGTGATCACAATAAACATGATAATGAGTAGGTGTACTCAGGTACTTATCTGCATTCTGCATAGTTTTACATATGTACATGATGTACTACATCATGTACATTTTGAAAGTAGTATTATGCTAACTTATTACTCTTACCTTGAGAACATTGTCAAGTAAAGGTTATTATGAAAACCTTCAAAAGATTATTCGTGACGAAGTAAGAATGAAAATATTAAAAACAATTCAAATTTCATGCAAAAAAAATTGAAAAACTATTCTGTCTCAGACGGTGAGATAAATTGACCTACATGTACCTCTCGTACTATATACATATGTGAATATGTCACACAAAACCTCAAGCATTTTAAAACAATTATCATTGATTATCTTGGGAAATGAATCTGTGAAAATCATTAAATATAAACCATCAAATTAACTTCTTTCCATGTTCCTGTGATAGCGTCTGTTGTGTGTATCCATTACTAGTGTGATGATACTCTAGGTAGATATATTGTCCTTCTGGAATCAAAAGCTCACAAGTCATCTGCTATTACACGTGTCATAGGAGCAGATACGACCTTCTGGTTCCAGAAGGTCGATTATATAAATGAAGTTTATAACAGGCGTAAAAATGGGCTTGTACAGAAATAACCTTGTCCAGAAATGTTCGCATCCAAGAATTACAGTTGTTTCCAATGAGAGGAGGCTAACGTGTGCTACTCGGAAAATACAAAACACTGAACCAATGTTAGTTTAATGTTGGCCCACCGTCTACGACGCTAGACCGACATTAAGCCAACAGTGGTTCACTGTCTTGTGTTTGCAGTGTAGTAACAGTGGAAATATTCAAATTAGGTGGGATACCATGAGACGTTTGCCAACGTTGGTTTACTGTTGGCCCACTCTCTGCGACGTTGGCCCAACAGTAAACCAGCGTTGGGCCAACTTGTCATGTTTTCTGGGATGTGACATGACAGAAGCAATTAACACGGTCACCACCATGTGACCCTGACAGGGCGACCACATGACATTCACCATCCATCATATCTCATTATCTGATTATTCTCCTTTGTTTTTCATTTTCATACTCTACTCCACGTGGTAGGCCTACCCAACAAACAGACGAAACATTGTTGTTTTGATGTTGGGCCGACGTCAAAGACGGTGGGTCAACTTCAAAACAACAACGGGCCAATGTATCTCTCGTGTCGGTCCCGTCTGATCCAGTTTTGCTGGCTATATTTAGATCTGTCGATGAAATGAAGCGGATAATTGCAGGATCGTGTAATTATGTTTATTATTGGTTCCACTAAAATAGATCACGAGAATGTGAGACAAATTCATGCTAATTTGCTTCTGTAATGACAAGTATTGATTGGATAAATATTGATGGCACAATACGTGTTTTTTTTTTTTGGGGGGGGGGGTATCCTCAAGTGGGAATACACATGGTATGATGAGACTCTGGATTCGAATCCGCGTGTGTGGCATGCAGCACATGGAGGGTTAGCGGTCAACCGTCAGCGGTCATCCTGTTTATTATTGGTCATCCGCAGGGCTGAAGGTCATCTCAAACATCAAATGGAAGAATACAGAATTTTTGAACGTTGTGAACCCAACAGGACAACAAAAATGTCTAAGCTTAAAAATGGTACTTCTAACCCAACATTAACATGATTAACTGATTACCGAACAATGTACCAGCTACTGTAGCAGTGTTCGGGACAATGTTTTGTATTTGCGGGGGATTTATTATCTACTGGTCTATATTATCATGCTTATTTGATCTTGCTGATATGTGCATACTGATTTGATACATGTATGTATAACGTTAGTCAGGCATCTAGCTGTGCTGATATACACATGTACATGAATAGTCACGATAGTAACGTTAGGAGGTCTAACAAAGATTTGTTTCAAAGACAGTTTCATGAAGTTCAATGATATTGCCCAGGGAGCCATGCCATTAAACATCACTCAGACTGGACCTTATCTTTAATACTTGCTTTCATTTCATTTCATCCTGTTCATTAGAACATTTAACATGTTTAAGATTAATTTAAAATATTCTAATGGAAAAGAGAGAACATTATGATACGATCAATCCTAAAATGTGTAGTGGGATGGCCCTGCCAACCAAATACAACACATTTGTATTACTTTTGTGCAATGTTGGACCAACGTCGAGGACGTTGGGCCGATTTTGTATAAATGCTATGCAAATGTTTTGTGTTTGCTGGGTGGGCCCCGGTCTTTTAATGAAATTATTATAGGCTACTAAACGGATAGCCAAATAAAAAGAGTACCACGCCATGAATAGGAAACATCTTTGATATATAGTGTTTGAAGAGTTTGGTTTGACCTTAACACTCATCCGTCATACAAGATTACTTTATCCTGTTTATTCAGACCAAGAGATTAATGATAATGAAGATGCTATTTGACATTGACCGGGTTAATGGAGAATAAATGGCGGACAGTTTTGGCCTAGTTCATTCAGATACCCCACAATTTATTTAATTATAAGCTCCCGCCGTAACCGTAGGTGAGACGGAGGGAGCTATGGATTCCGCCTCCGTTTTTTTTACCTCTTCTTTTGCCTATAACTTTGTAAGAAAATAAGCTAGGATAACAATTTTTGGTATGTGGGTTACTTCCAGGTGGCTAATGGACAGGTTAAAATATTTTTAATCTGAATTCAATACGCAAGGTCGCAGAGGAGAAAATGGTGATGTTACGGCGTGGGGCCGAAGGGCCGTCCGTAAACAATTCGTTTCCGGAGCATATCTCTGAAAGTACTTGTCCGATTGTCTTCAAATTTACACACAACACCCCTAGGGGGTCTAGTTGTGCCTTTTGGGGTATATGAACTTTCACCTACTTTTGGTTCAGAACTATGACCTATTTAGACGTTTTGACGCACACTTCGTTTCCGGAGCAGATCTCGAAAAGTACTGGGCCGATGGCAGTCATACTGCACATACATGTTCTCTAAGGTCCCTAGTTGTGCCTTTTCAGATTTTTGGACCTTGACCTTGAAGGTGACCCAGCACTTTGACCTAATTTATAAAATCGGTAAATCCGACTGAAATATTTTGCGGAATATCATGAAAACCGCTCAAGATAGCTACACCATTACTATAAAACAAATTGTGAGGTTTCAGGAGAGGATGCATCTTGAACAATTTCAAATCGATAAAATTAAAAATGGCCGCCTATCAGCCTTTATTCACCTCGACAGGCCTGATATTGCGGAATATCATGAAAACCGCTCAAGATAGCTACACCATTACTATCAAACAAATTGTCAGGTTTCAGGAGAGGATGCATCTTGAAACATTTCAAGTTGATAAAATTCAAAATGGCCGCATATCGGCCATTATTCACCTCGACAGGCCTGATATTGCTGAATATCATGAAAACCGCTCAAGATAGCTACACCATTACTATCAAACAAATTGTCAGGTTTCAGGGGAGGATGCATTTTGAAAAAAATCAACTTGACCAAGTTCAAAATGGCCGCCAATCGGCCATTATTCACTTTCACATGGCCGTTATTTGGTAAACCGTGCTAGATGGCTAGACCATTACTATAAAACAAAATGTGTGATTTCAGGAGAGGATGCATCTTGAAAAAATTCGACCTGATAAAATTCAAAATGGCCGCTTATCGACCAGTATTCACTTTCACATGGCCGATATTTGGTAAACCGTGCTAGATGGCTAGACCATTACTATAAAATGAAATGTGAGATTTCAGATGAGGATGCATCTTGAAAAAAATTGACTTGATCACGTTCAAAATGGCCGCCTTTTCGGACATTATTCATTTTCACATGGCCGATATTTGGTAAACCGTGCTAGATGGCTAAACCATTACTATAAAACGAAATGTGAAATTTCAGATGTATCTTGAAAAAATTTGACTTGATCAAGTTCAAAATGGCCGCCTTTTCGGCCATTCTTCATTTTCACATGGCCGATATTTGGTAAACCGTGCTTGACTGCTAGACCATTACTATAAAACAAAGTGTGAGTTTTCGGGGGAAGATGCACCCTGAAAATTTTTAACTTACGAATTAAAAATGGCCGACAATCAGCATTATTTACCTCGATAGGCCTGATACCAGGTAAACCGTGCTAGATAGCTAGACCATCAATATAAAACAAAATGTGACGTTTCGGGAGAGGATGCCTTTTAAGAACTTTCGACTCAATCGAATTCAAAATGGCCGCCTATCGGCCACTGTTTACTTTCACATTGCTGATATTTGGTAAACCGTGTTAGATAGCTGGACCATTACTATAAAACAAAATGTGAGATTTCAGGAGAGGAAATGAAATGAATCGGGCTTTAGGCCACCTTTGTGCACATATAGGCTAAACTGGGCCAGGAGAACCTCCTGAGGATGGTGAGATGATTGAGATGACACTGTCCTCCAGACACAGGATTCGAAATTCGAGCCCTGGCGGTCTGAGGCCGAGCACGCTACCTCTCGGTCACGGAGGCTCCCCACAATACTAACTTTCACACGTGGATGGGGAAGAAACAATTTTTTGTTTCTTTCAAACCGCCGAGACCGGGAACCGAACCCCGGACTCTGGCGTGAAAGGCAGCGGTGCTAACCACTACCCTAGGGCCCCCGCCCTTCAGGAGAGGATGCATCTTTAAAAAAAAAATTGACTCGATCAAATTCAAAATGGCCGCCTATCGGCCATTATTCACTTTCACATAGCCGTTATTTCGTAACCGTACTAGATGGCTAGACCATTACTATAAAACAAAATGTGAGATTTCAGGAGAGGATGCATCATGAACAATTTCGACTTGATCAAATTCAAAATGGTCTCCTATCGGCCATTATTCACTTTCACATGGCCGATATTTGGTAAACCGTGCTAGATGGCTGGACCATTACTATAGAACGAAATGTTAGATTTCAGCTGAGAATGCATCTTGGAAAATTTCGACTTGATCAAATTCAAAATAGCCGCCTTTAGGCCATTATTCACTTTCACATGGCCGTTATTTGGTAAACCGTGCTAGATGGCTAGATCATTACTATAAAACAAAATGTGAGATTTCAGGAGAGAATGCACAGGTTTCCTTTACACATTGTACATGGATCACAGAGGATTCCGTGCAGGAATGTAATCATATATATATGTACACGTACATGTATGAACGAGCAAGGCGATATAGGCTATACATTGTAAGAATGTCACCATGTACTGAATGATAATTACCCGGTAAGACCGGGTTACCGTGTCATCCTCTCTGAGGCCGTGGATGCATGTATTTGCTTCACCCGAAAAATCCAAAATGGCGGTGACTAATACTAATAGCGGTCCCAAGATACGAAAAATGTCCATAACTTTTTAATGACTCTGCGACCTCTGAACTGAGCATGTGGGCATGGAACTGAAATGTTACTGTTTCTAAAAGAACTTTTTTTGCCCTGATTACTCCCCGATATTTTCCGATATGACAGTCTGAAGAAATGTCCCACGATTTTGTACGCGGTCAATCTGTGGCTGAAACCACTGGGGCTATGACCGGGCCGCCTAACTTGCGATGTCATCAGGGTAAACGATAATCACAATAACTGTAATAAATACAGCCTAGTGAGAATTCCATCATGTAGGCCTACTCCAAACGATAATGACAATAATTACAGCCAGGGTTCCCATTCTGACCGGAAATCAAGGAAAACTGGAAAAGTGAGATCACGTTTTCCAGTCAGGGAAAAATCAGTGAATTTGATAATTTTGGGAAAAATCAGGGGAAAATCAGGGGATTTAATAAATTTGGCAATAAATCAGGGAAAATCGGGGATTTTGATTTTTTTGGTAAAATATAAATAAATCTACATTTAAATGTCTTCACATTGTTTTTCAATCATTGTGTACATTTCATTATTAATAATCTTCCACATTATTTATAGCATAATATAGTACAAAGTCACTATTCCTCAAAAACACTTCAGGCCTAATACATTTTTCACCTCGTGATGAAAATTTCATTTCAGGAGTATGCCAGCATATCTCCTAGTTGTACTGATAAGCTCTGCACAAAAGTGTAATCGCGGCTTTGTGGGCCTACACACTTTATAATTATTGGTTCCAGTGACGGATCTGGAGCGGGGGAGAAATGGTCACTAAAAATTCACAACAAAAAACAATCGTCTGATTTTTCAGTGCGTGGAGAGGGGCAGCCGTCCCCTCCATTCCCACTGGATCCACTACTGTTGCCTCAGTATGGCATAAAACTAGTCCCGGCAATGAATACTTTGACTAGATCCATAGATTGAATGTGAAGAATCTATGACTAGATCAAACCTTGGCTGAAATGGAGTTAATCCCTTAACTATTGAGCACTACTCTGGCGATTATTCTAGAGCATTTTTCAATACTATCACTGGTAATCATTTATTTATCGATATATGGTAAATAGCGTAGTAAATAATGGGACTGATTAAAAAAAATATGGTGTCCTTCCATATTCATTGTCTTTACAGTGTGCCAATGATATTTATAACCAAACTGGGGACTGACAGCGTTTCTGACTATATTAAGTGTATTTACAGCGTCCTGATGATATAAATGAAAAAACAAAACCCGTTGAAACAGCTGGTTCATTAATAGACATTATGCTTCACCGAGTCTTAATATTTACATTGCTGTGGACGCAGCTCTCTTCGACGTTGGCAATGCTTCGCATGCAGGCCAAATGCATTGTGCGCCCACAATGTTTACACAGCGAATTTTGACGACATATCTACTTTAAAAATCATAATTTATATGTGAATGTTAAACAAATTGTAAACAGCAGAACAGCAGGAGACAAGCATGTACACTTAAATACTAAAATCATAAATTCGCTTAATCCTTGCATGTTACTGGTCTGGCACTGTCTGAAATAAAATGTAAAACATGTATGTAATCCAATCATAACTGGCGAGGAATGGACGGCTATAAGGGGTGATGGGAGGTAGTTGGTATACTAATTCCAGTTTTTTTAATTGCATGAGTGTTAGCACTTTCATCGCTCAACTCAAACGTTTCTCTTCTTTTGACAGACTTGTATTGGTGTAGGCTACAGGTGTAAGACATTGAAAGGTTGTGACTAGATACATGTATAATTATACATGCATAATTATGTCAAATTCATACATCCGAATTCAAGCAAATTCTGTACATTGTGAGCAGTATATCATCATACCTGCGCATGCGCATTATCATTAAGGTAAATAAATGATGTTCAATGGCAAGATTTATGATCAAATTAAATCAGGGAATTTTGCTTTTGACCATGAAAAAATCAGGGAAAAGTCAGGGAATTTCATTTCACTTTCAGAATGGGAACCCTGTACAGCACATTCTGAGAGAGAGAGTGTTATCAATTTCTGTGATTCTGATATCAAGGGATGTGGCGACGATATTGACGTTGTCAGGATGATTGACAGGTTTATTGCTTCAGAAGATGAATGAGCTACATTGTTTCATGTGCAATATGACACACCGGTAACCATGACACCCTTACATCGCTGAAATATTGTTGTATACTCCATGCTATGGAGACCAAAGGGTTATTCTCTATTTGAAATCATCATAAATGTCTTAGTTAGCTCTTTCCGCTTTGCTTAAATACCTATGTTATCATGGTTATGGGTCTACGGTCATTACAAAAAAATAAATTCTTTCAGTCTTTAGACGTCAGATTCTGACGCCTAAAGACGGTCCCCGCGCTGAAAGGGTTACCCAGTTTTGAGCACAATGATAGAATTTCAATCGTACGTGAGCCTCCTGTCAACGAGATATTTTAAGAACGATTTCTGTTTTCTTATATCAAATCCAAATCAGTGGTTCGATGGTAAAACAACAGATATACATTAGGCGTGTATAATGATAATACAGCTTATACATCGTCGCCTCAGAGCTAAAGGATCCTATCTGCCACTCTGACGAGTGTCAGATAGGATCATTTAGCTCCGAGGCGACGACATGTTATCAGGTTATAGAACAGAAGGCAGTGGATCAAAAGCGAGGCATGATGTACCAAATCCTGATGAAATATCTAAACTGTATCAAATAGCTACTATCATAGGTATTGACCATGTGATACTAGCAGGCTTAGGCCTGATGATATAGCTTCCAATTCTTCACTTATTATTGCTGCGCGAAGGGAAGCAGAAGTAACTAACGGCTAATTACGCTTTTGCTTTGCATAATATGTTATTGCTCAATATTTTCTAAATAAAATTACTGACTGGTGTAACATGACATTGTGTACATAGCCTATTCCTTCTGGTGTTAATTGTTAGGGGCAGAAATGTTCAATATTATGATGTATATGATGTTTAGTATTCTAGCAGAAGAATATAATGCAACACAACTGAAGGTGGCGAAGGTTGTCAATATTGTCGCTCAAATCCCTTGTCACAGATCCTACTTTACGTCTCATGCACACACAACAGACTCTGTTCTTACGTCAAAATCTGATAACATCTTTGCTAAGCATATCTCCTCTCTGTAGTTCCTGGTAAAAATCTACATGACACAAACACAGTTTTTTTAAAGAAAGCCTGTGAGCTGGCTTGTTTGACTGATCTAGGTAACATCGCTTCAGAGTTTTGTATCCAATCTGGTCGTCTGAGATATCAGAAATCCAGCTACCAATATAGACGTTGTCTACACATTGGTACATTGTTGTTCAACATTGGCCAATCAACATGATGAAATACCAAAGTTTTGTCAGGATTTTCTGGGAAACGTCATGGTTGAAGATCATATAAATCATTTACGAAATCTTGCTTTGTCCCCGCCCCTCGCGTAAACTCGCATAAATTCGATGGCAGTGTCATATATAATTACATGCTATTTAATCATGTTAATACACTTATGTTAAGCATTTTCTTACTTCACTATTGTATCACTATTGTGCTGAGATTAATAACGTTGTAGCAGTACTAAATCTTTGATATAGTCAATAATATAAACAGTTGATAAACATGATAAAGGGTGTTTATTAATAACATCACTGTAAATCACTGTAAATGTGCCGCAAAAAATAATTTCAGGTTCGATGAATTGTCAATTCCACAAACCGATATCTGGATACAGGCGAGGATCTTTTATTTATAAGTAAGTAACAACAAAATGTTTGCTTCTGGATTGTCTCTGTATACTATAGCTCATAGCTAAACAGTTAGCTAAATCCGATGCACAACTGAACAGACATCGGTTGTTTACAATGGAAAAAAAATATGAAAATAAAATTATGTAGACGCTGGTACAATGCAATTCCACCTCGTATCAAGTGTTTGTGTCAACATGTTTAAGCATATTTTGACAGTGGGTACAGTTTACAGATGTGAAAATGACGTGTTATTACGTAATTAGATCCAGACAGTGCACGTAGATGACATTACGTAGCGCCAGGTCAGAGATCGTAATCACTTATATCGAATGGTTTATCATCTCTGCCAAAGCAGCAGCTGATGTTATTTCGATCAATATTTAATCCCAGAAGACACGGGAAGCTTAAACATGTTCATTTAATGCTGGACCAGCGTCTGAGACGCTAGTCCAGCATTAAACCAACATTGGCCATGCGTCCTGTGTTTGTTATCAGGTAATGCCAAGTTCAACTTGTGACATCATGATCATGGGTATGACTTCTGATTAGGGATTTGCGGCACCATTTTGTTTGATGTCTTGTAATATACATATAGCTTGTTGCTTGAACAGTAAAAAACACACCAGCATTGAAGCAACAGGGGGTCTTCTGTGATAGGAAGTTTATATGAATCTATATGCCTATTTATCACAAATCTTGAGTCATTTCGCGAAGACAACCAGTGACTATTCTCAAAAAAAGAATTCCGTGAGTGGGTGAAAATGAATATAATCAGATCGTTCAACTGTTCAAGCATGAATAGTATCATGAGTATACAGGTATAGGCATGATAGGCTAAACCGTGCACCTCCATAATTATATGTTACATTATACATGTTATAAGTGAGGAGTTCTCGCAAAGATATTTTAACATGTTTAATACTGCTGCTGCATGTCATAATAAAGAAAATGTACTTGGAACCTACCGCTATTTTGCTTGTCTTCGTAGGGCCCATCCCAGATATAAATCGTCCTCCTGGAGTTATAAGGTGCTAAACTGCCACTTTGTAAAGTGGCAGTTAAGCTAATCCTAATCTGTTAATGTTAAGATTTTCAGTGGCACGTGTCCCTCGCCGGTTGGTCCCAGGTTGCCTGTTACTAGCCTACTTATCGCAATTCCCCAGCAAAAACGATACATTGACCCAATGTTGAGTTGCTGCTGGCCCAACGTCTTAGACGCTGGCCCAGTGTCAACTCAACACTGAGTCGACGTGTTGTGTTTGCTGGCAATTCTTCACTCGCGAAAAGAAAAAGTCGCCATCCACTTACATACAATTCTTGCGAGTAGTAAAATAGCCTCATTATCTGATTATCCAGTGATAAAATGTCAAGGAGCTGTCACTGTTTCCACATACGGTATAATAGTGAGGAATTTTGTTACATAATACAGATTGAGATGGGAAGAACCCCTGAGATAGCCATGGGCACAATACAGGTAATAGCTATGCGCATGCGCACATCGCACATATTAAAAATGCAAGAGAACATTGCGTCCATGTCACTGACCATTCTGGTTGACGATTTTCAACTATGCTTGTAATGAAATATCCCCATTGCCATTAATGCATGTACACATGTGGATTTCGCATAAACATGATAAATGCGAAAATGGTAAAGGAAGGTAGTTTTCGTATGAATGCGACATTGGTAAACATGGTGAAGGAAGAGTGCCAGGCCAAAAGAATAATATGTGTTAGACGAGCAAAGTACTCATTTGGCCGTCTGGTTAGAGATGGATGTTAACCTGGTTAACCCTTTAAGCTCTCACGATGCATTCAAGCATCATTTTACATCCCTGAAAACAGACTTAATTTTCCTACAATCAAGAGTCTTTGGAACGAAAATTTAGATAAAACTGGTTTAACAATACATTGCAATTTTCTTTAATTTTTAAACCACATCAAATCATCTTCATCCACTACAAGTCGAGAATTGCGACAGCAATTCGCGGCTTGTAGTGAATGAAGATGACTATGGTACTCAGGCTTGAAAGGGTTAATAAAGCCTACTATAGCCACCATCACCGACGCTGTCCCAAACTTTATCCCTCCAACAGGCTCAACGTCGTGTGTTTCTCGGGTAGGCGTAGACACTGATAGATATGAACACAGAGTTAGTTCACCACCAGTGAGTATATCCTGAGAATATGGTATTCGTATTTTATTTGTTCACAGTTATAAAGGCGGGGCTTTGACATTTTAGTAGGCCCCACATTTCTATATGTATATAGGCTAAACTGGGTCAGGAGAACTTCCCGAGGATGGTGAGATGCGTGAGACACTCCAGGTAGTATGAGGCCGAGCACGCTACCTCTCGGTCACGGAGACTTCCCACAATACTGAATCTTCACGAGTGAGCGGGGAAGAAACTTTTGTTGCTTTGAAACCCGAATGCGGGATGGGGAACGAAACCGCGATCTCCGACTTTTTAGGCAGGCAGAGGATGTAATTTCATGTGTATTAGTCCAGTGGATTTTGACTAAAGCGTGTTTCGCGGTATGGACGATGTTTTATGATTGATTCTGATACTATGGGGTGTCCCGAGCAGAAATCAGCCGGGTGCCACTTTGGTACCCTTGGGCGGATTTTTTTAAGGGCAAAAACAAAATGGCCGCCAGATATTTCAAGGTCAAATATGTTTTTTTCAACAAATGAAGCCAGGAACAAGTGTAATACCTCATTTTCATGTGATTTTGACTGGGCAATCCATTTCTTGTATTATTTTTAAGATATAAAGTCATCTTCAAGTTCAAAACGTCAATTTCAAGGTCAAATAAGCAAAAATACCCTTTTTAACAAATAAAGCTAGGAACATGTGTAATACCTCTTTTTCGTTGGAGTTTGTCTGAAAAATCCATTTATGGTATTATTTTGGTGATCCCAGGTCATCTTTAAGGCCGAAAGGGCATTGCCAAGGTAAAAAACAAAATGGCCGCCAGATATCTCAAGGTCAACTATGATTGTTCAACAAATGAAGCCAGGAACAAGTGTAATACCTCCTTTTCTTGTGATTTTGACCGGGCAATCCATTTCTTGTATTATTTTCATGACTCAAGGTCATTTTCAAGGTCAAAAAGTCAATTTCAAGGTCAAATAAGCAAAATTACCATTTTTAACAAATCAAGCTAGGAACATGTGTAATACCTCTTTTTCATGTGATTTTGTCTGAAAAATCCATTTATGGTATTATTTTGTCTTTTTGACGTGATTTTTTACTGAATAATCTATTCTTGATACTATTTTGATGATAAAAGTTCATCTTTAAGGTCAAAATGTCAATTTCACGGTCAAGTAAAGGAGAATATGATTTTTAACAAATACAGCTAGAACATGTGTAAAAAACTTTTTTTTCGTTGGACTTTGAGCGAAAAATGACTTTTTCCTATTACTTTGGTGATTTAAAGTCATCCTCAAATATATGTTTTAGCGTATAAGCTAGAAATTGGAGCACGTATACTACCTTGTGTTGGGTTTTATTTTGACTGGATAATCTAATTCTGTTGGGTTTAAATGATCAAACATGCTCAAGGTGAAGACATCGACTCGAAGGCATTGAATGGCAATTAACAGAGATGTGTTAAAGAGTGATGGAAAAGTTCTAACGGTCGATGAGGAGGTATTAAAGGGCAATGAGAAGGCGATAAAGGACAATGAAAAAGCATTAAAGGGCAACGAGGAGGCATATTATAGAGAAATGAGGAGGCGTTAATGGGCCACAAGAGGCGTTACAGAGCCACCTAGGGCCTTATAAGGTGAGAGAGAGGCATTATGGAGCTATGGAGAGGCACTAAAGGGAGACAATACTGCGTCTTCATAGCTTTTAGTTTAATGCCTCTTCTTTGCAATTGAAGGCCTTTCTTTTGCCCTTTAATGCCTCTTCTTCACACTGATCGCTTCTCCATTGCTCTTTAATTTAACTCTCCGTCACATTTTAAAGCTTTACCATCAATCTTTAACGCCTCCCCATGGTCCTTCGACGCCTCCCCATCGCCATTAATCGTCTCTCATTGCCCTTCAATGCTTTTGGATCTACCTTTATATTTTTTCTTCGTCCTTTAACGCCTTTCCGTCACCCTTTAACGCTTCTTCGGTGAAATTTAACGCCTCCCCATCGCCCTTTACTGGCTTCCCATCACCATTTAATGCCTCTCCATCACCATTTACTCTTCATCGCCCTTTAACCCTTTAGCATCACCATTTAACGCATCTGCAGCACCTTTTTAACGCCTCTCCATCAACCTTTTAGTGCATCTCCATAACCTTTAACATTTTTTCTTGACCCTTTGACGCCTTTCTGTCACTCTTTGACATCTCTCTGTCATAATTTAATTTTTCTCAGGTGCCCTTTAGCGATTCCCCGATATCTTTAACGCCTTCTCATCGCCCTAAAACACATATCCATCACCCTTTAGCACCACCGCATCACCTGTCATTTAATGCTTCCTCCTCACCCTCTAACGCCATTCAATAACCCTTTCATGCCACCCACCAACACCCCATAAAGCCTTCCCATCGCCATTTAACTCATCTGCAGTGCCTGTTAGCATCTCTCCATCACCCTTTAATGCATCTCCATCAACCTTTATTACTTTTCCAATGCCCTTTGACGTCTCAGTCACCATTTAACGCTTCTCTGTCGCCCTTTAGCAATGCTCCGTTGTTTTAACACTTTCTACTCACCCTCACACGCTTATCCAGCACACTTCAACTCCTCCCCATTGCCCTTCAGCGCTTTTTCATAGTCGTTTAACGTTTCATGGTCGCCCTTTAACGACTCCTGATCACCCATTACCGCCTTCCCATCGCCATTTAAAACTTTCCCATCATCATTTAATGCCTTACCATCGCCCTTTACCACATTCGCATCGCCATTTAACGCATCTGCAGCGCCTATTAGCGCCTCTCCATCAAAGTTTAATGCATCTACATCACTTTTAACACTTTTTCGGCCTTTAACACCTTTCCATCGCTCTTTGACGTCTCTCCGTCACCATTTAACGCTTCTCCATTGCCCTTTAACGATTCTCTGTCTTTTTTAATGCCTTCTCATTGCACTTAGACACCTATCCATCAACCATTAGCACCGCCCCATCAACCCTTAACGTACTTCCTTGTCACCATTCCATAGCCCTTTCATGCCACTCCGCCACCTTTTGATGCATCTTGTCGCTCTTTAACGCCCCATTTTTGCCCCTTAACGCCTCCTCGTTGCCATTCACTGCCTCCTCATTGCCCTTCAATGCCTCCTCATTGCCCTTTAATGACTACTCATTTTCTTTTAACCCTTTCTACTCGCTCTTTAGCGCCTCTGGGGCGCCTTTTTAACAGCTCGTCGACATCCTTTAATGCCTCCCCATTGTCTTTTACCGCCTCTCTGTCACCTTTTACCGCCTCTCCATTGATCTTTTATGCTTTTTCGTCGCTATTTGACGCCTCTCCGTGACCCTTTGATGCCTTCTATTTGTCTGATCATTTCACTCTGATGATGTTTATTCATTAAAACCCTACTAGAATTAGATTATCCGGTTAAAGATACACCAAGACAATTTATTATGTGTGCTCCAATATGTAGAATATTACGTTAAAATAATATTTGACCTTGATATTTACATTTGACCTGAGGATCACCTCAAATAACCAAAATCATACCAGAAAGATATTGTCCTAGCTTAAGTGTTGAAAATCATATTTTCGCTTACCTGACCTTGAAATTGACACACTGACCTTGAAAATGACCTTTAATTATAAAAATAGTAGCAGAAATGGATTATTTGTCAATATTTCACTAAAAAGACGCACTACACTTTTAGCTATTTATGTTTGTTAATTGAATTTTGATGACCTTTAATTGAAATTGATCTTGAAGATAACCTTTAATCACTCAAATAATACTATAATTGGATTTGTCAATCAAAATCCCATAAAAAGAGGTATTACACACATTCCTAGCTTTATTTGTTAAAAATGATATTTTCTCTTACTTCACCTTGAAATTGAACCCTTTGACCTTGAAGATGACCTTGAATAATCAAAATAATATCAGATATGGAATGCCCAGTCAAAATTGCATGAGGTATTACACATGTTCCTAGCTTTATTTGTTAAAAACAGTAATTTTGCTTAATTGACTTTGATATTTGACCTTTTGACCTTGAAGATGACCTTGAATCATGCAAATAATACAAGAAATGAATTGCCCGGTCATAATCACATGAAGATGAGGTATTACATTTGTTCCTAGCTTCATTTGTTGAAAAATCATATTTGACCTTGAAATATCTGGCAACCATTTTGTTTTTGACCTTGGAAAGGACTTTCGACCTTGAAGCTAACCTTGGATCAACAAAATTATACCATACATTCATTTTCAGATAAAATCCCATGTAAAAGAGGTATTACACATGTTCCTATCTTTATTTGGTAAAAATTGTATTTTTGCTTATTTGACCTTGAAATTGTCTTTTTGACCTTGAAGATGACCTTGAGTCATCGAAATAATACAAGAAATGGATTGCCCAGTCAAAATCACATGAAAATGAGGTATTACACTTGCTCCTTGCTTCATTTGTTGAAAAATCATATTTGTCCTTGAAATATTTGGCGGCCATTTTGTTTTTGCCCTTAAAAAATTCCGCCCAAGGGTGCCAAAGTGGCACCCGGCTGATTCCTGCTCGGGACATCCCTTAGAACCAGAATCAATCATAAAACATCGTCCATACCGCGAAACACGCTTGAGTAAAAAAATGCCATTTGACAACTGGACTATATGGGGAGAAAACGAATGGAAACAAATAGTGGCACTTCAGAATAAATGTAGGTCTATCAGAGATGATGACCCACGGGAGCGCCAACAATAATTTACATTTGCCGTGGTCAAATGTAGGCCCTAATTTGCTGTTGCAAAAATTTTTTTTTTACTGTCAAATGGATTCAGCAATTTGCGTGTAGCAGAGCCTGTTTCTATTATTGTGATATTCCCATCTGTTGCGCCTGCTATGGTGAGGACAGTTTCATAAATCTATACGTCACATCGCTAGGTTGACCAACGTCGTGCTTTGTTCGTCTTCAGCAGACATTGTTATTCCAATTTTACCACATGTACATGTAGGCCCCTCCCAGCAAACACAAAACATTTGCATAACATTTATACGATGTTGGGACGACTTTGTATAAGTGTTGGGCTTTTTGTTTGTTATCATTTTAACTCTCCATTGTCTATGTCTCTAGATTTTCATTTGGTTCAGCTGTCTCCTCATTGATATGCACATCGCGGCGAATTAGCATGATTAGGGGCATACCATGTATACGTTGATTCAATGTTGAACGTCGAATACACTGGCTCAACATTACACCGATCATGGTTTAATGTCTTGCGGTGACTCAAAATTAAACTGATAATGAGTTAAAGGGACATGCCCAGGTCTAAAAATCATCAAAAATCGGTGATTTTATTTTAGCCTAATATGACCATATGATGTAAACATTTTCATAGACTAGAACTGCAAAAGTTTTTGAATTTTCGTGCTGCGCATTCACCAGTTAGGCTAGATATAGAGACGAAATTCCTGATTTCTAATTATTGACAAGCATGTCAAAAATAAGAAATACGGGAATTTCGTCTCTATATCTAGCCTAACTGGTAAGTGCGCAGCACAAAAATTAAAAAAAACTTCTGCAGTTCTAGTTTATGGACATGTTTACATCATATGGTCATATTATTAAGCCAAAATAAAATGCCCGATTTTTTTATGATTTTAAACCTGGGCATGTCCCTTTAACTGATATCTGATCTTTGAATATGGTGACAATACAGTCGTATTCATTTGACTTAGCTGCTGATTGGCCTATGCAAAATCAAATAAATAAGTATGTCTAAGTGCCTTCATTTGCTAAATTAGATATTATAGATAAATATTTTACAAAGTCACCCCAACTTGACATGACACTTGACTTGACATGACCGTTAAGATGCAACAAAATAATACACATGATAGAACATAGTATTATTATTATTCTGGATTTGAACATGATTATCGATATCAGGCCCATTTAATATTCTTCAGACGATGTCGATCAAGATGATAGAGAACCAAAATAATAGCATGCGCTGCTGATGCGAAAGGGACCAAATAAACTGAGAGGATGAGGAGATCTGACAGACCAAAGAAAGTAGAAAGAGCAGACTGACTCACATCACGGCAACACGAATAGGCAATTATTATTATGTTCTGGCGAGTGGCAGAGACATCTTTGTTATCAAAGCTGAGGTTAGCCGACACTTAATGTGTCCATCAATAATATGATCCCGGAACGATGCGTGTCCCGGTCTGGATCAACTCTCCGTGTGAAATTAGAAGGCTACATGCTACGGTGTCTGCTCAGTGTGTAACCCTTTAATTTTCTGGAATTTAAATATATTATATATTTTACATCTTGATATAAATATTACATGATATATACGCTCTATAAACCTTTACACACTGAAACCCGGACACCACCCCACCCAACCCCTCCTCTGAATCCAAGTGCGGGGGGGGGGGCTGCAAAAATACAGATTATTTTGTAGCGATTTAAATATTATGTATCCCAGTCTACAGAGTGGTCTATGGACACATAAAAACATGAGGGGTCATAGGCCTACGTTAGTCACCCAAATCTGTTAAAATTGAGCTCGTCGCTCTGTCGTTTAATAACATGATTTACTAGCTGTCAACTCTCATCAGAAATCTGATGCTGTAGATAATATTGGCATGATTAACACTTTAAGCCCGCACGATGCATTAAAGCATCATTTTACGTTCCTGAATACAGACTTAATTCTCCTACAACTGTACAACCAAGGGTTTTAGAATGAAAATTTCAATGAAACTGGTTTACCAATACATGGTAACCACATCAAATCATCTTCATCCACTACAAGTCGAGAATTGCGACAGCAATTCGTGGCTTGTAGTGGATGAAGATAGGTATGGTGAATTCAGGCTTGAAAGGGTTAACCCTTTCAGCGCGGGGACCATCTTTAGACGTCTAAATCTTACGTCTGTGGACGTCACAATGCTGACGTCCGAAAATGAAAGAATTAAAACTAAAATATTTATGATGGTTTCAAAATGAATCTAGGTTAGTTTAACCATTGTCCTGCTAGGCCCGTATGGATGGGTCCAGGTCAGTTTCAAATGAAAGAAAATGTCCCTGAAATTGATAACATTGTTAATTGCAGATGTGTGAAGGTAATAAAATCATTCCATTTTGCGCTATGCTCATTTTTCCCAAATATAACTATTTCTCGTCATTTGAAACTGGAAAATGAAATGAAATGAATGGGGTTTTAGGCTACCTTTGTGCACATATCTGCATATAGGCTAAACTGGGCCAGGAGAATCTCCTGAGGATAGTAAGATGAATGAAATGTAAGATGAATGTAAGATGAATGAAAATCACACTGCCATCCAGAGACAGGATTCGAAACTCGAGCCCTGGCGGTCTGAGGCCAAGCACGCTATCTATCGGTCACGGAGGCTCCCCACAATATTGAATCGTTACGAGTGAGCGTATAGTAGGGTATTATTAGGACATTAAGTTTATTTTGCCTGAGTTTGTGTCCCATTTAGAGGAAAGAGGGGTGCTGTGTGGGGGAAACGGTTGACATTTCTGTACACCAGTCCTTATGAACATGTCGAATATAACGTTCCGCGTCCTTAGATTAAGTACTTTTGTCTTTAACAAGTGTTCAGAAATAATAATATTCACGATTATATTTATGGTTAAGAGCTTAAAGGGTTTTGGTTGGGATAATGTTGGCCCAGCGTCGCAGACGGTGGCCCAGCATTACATCAGCATTACATCAGCATTAAACCGAAAAATTTGATGGGTAGGCCTACATCCTCTGTATCAGGTACATCGTAAGCAAGTATTGCATGAATGTTGGCCAGCAGCGGCGAAAGTGGTTGAAGTAATATACACGTCGAAGACATTTAGGATTCTGGCCCATGAGGAAGATCTATACACTGATTTTGTGTTTATAGCACTCATGCAGACTAAAGCCGGGCCCCGGAACTCCTTTTCTAGTTCGTGGTATTTTCATCAATTCGGTCTCTCACCAGTATAGTCTGGTGGCCACTAAAATACCATATTTTTTAAATTTTGCTTACACCATTTTTACCCCTCAGCCATTAAGGCTGTAGAGTATTGTGATCACCAGAGGCGACGGTCTGGTGGTCTGGTGGTCTTGTGGGCGGGCAGTCAGAAAATCAGCTCTTACTAAAATGTTAACTGATGAATTTTGTTTATTTTTTTACAGACATTACCTATATGTCTGGGCAATTCATCCCATATATTTTGTTTTGACACCAAGCCATAGGGGGCAATTTTCCAAGATGGCTGCCTAAAAAGCTTGTGGGCACGATAATTTATGAACCGTTGGTTGGATTGCATTCAAATTTGGTATGGTTGTTTTCTAGGTATTTCCGATGATCTGATCAACCTTTGGGATGGATCCATTAAAAACAAAATGGCTGTCGCAGCCATTTAAAAAAAAATTGCAGGCGGGCGGGTGGGCGGTGATAAATTCAGCTCTTACAAAAAAGTTAACATGACCTATGTGCCTGGGTAATTCATCCCATATATATTTGGGGGGCACCAAGCAGTAAGCGGCCTTTTTCCAAGATGGCTGCCTAAAAAGCTTGTGGGCACGATAACTTATGAACCGTTGGTTGGATTGCATGCCAATTTGGTATGGTTGTTCTATAGGTATTTCTGATGATCTGATTAACTTTTGGGATGAATCCATTAAAAACAAAATGGCAGCGGAAAATGGCTGCCGCAGCCATTAAAAAAAATTGACATGGTGGTAGTGGGGGTCCCTCATTATTTCTTGATATTCATGGACAGGCCTACGGCTGAGGGTTTCTCCGAGCAATTGATGGCTATTTTTTTTCATGGACTCAACAGATTGTAAGTCTACTTTGTCCAGCATATATCTCTAGGCACATTTTGAGACCGGTTGTAATGTTGTAGGTGTGTGTAGAAGAACATATGCAAAACATATGAAAAACAAATCATTAAAAAATATTTTTTTTAATGGAAAATGAATTCTGATCAATAAAGTGTACCACAGAGATGTGATACTAGGCCACAGAGAAGAATAAGAATGAACAAACTGACATTAGGTGATTTTAAAATGTCGAAAAGTATAATAATAGCATAAAAAACATTTTCTTAAAATGGACAATCGGAAAAATAGCACATGAATTTGACACTTACTATTTTGCACAATAGTTTTTATATAAAAATATCTACCAATGTTCCTCCGCTCAACAGGGGAGTTTATGCAACTCTGGCATCAGTGATCCATCATTAACGTGGGCACTGTATAAGGCTTTAAACTACCGGCATCTCACGTTACCCTTAAGTATTGTTACTCTGCCGGGGACTAGTCAACCGATCCTGGATGGCAATACGAAATAATTATTAGGAAAGTAAAACTACTTTGATTTCATCACATTGACGTTCATTAAGAATATATTATATGATATTAAAATTATTTTTTCGTTAGAGGTCTGGTTTATGCTCGAACTTTCTATTTAATAGGCCTACATAGTGATAAAAATTGCATCAAGTGAACGTGAAAACGATACCAAGCATCCAGCTTGGTGTTCATGTGAAAAATGTAACAATACAGGCTACATCTGTCATGTTGCTGTGATATACAACTAGCCATACGGGATGTATTTTATTCTATAGTTGTTGTTTTTTCAGGTAGATAAATTATTGATAAAAATGGTGTTTATACAATAGATTACATGGGCAATTTGTTATACACGGTGTTTGCTTTGTTTTATCCTGTTATCTGCTTTGTAATCCTAACAATTACATCATGTAGATACCATAATGACTGTTGCTGTGCTCCATGGCGGCAAGGCATATTTCACTACCCGTTCTCTGCAAAAGTATAATCGAAAATATAAAAATTCCAGGAGAGAATTGGGATTAAAGTATTCGGTTTTAAAAGTGCCATTAATTTTGTAGAGTGACACATGACCACGATAGCATAGACATGTATGGCTCGACAAGGGGTCCAACGTCGCGGAGGTTGAACAATTTGTAGTCGACGTTGGTAGACGCTGTGATACAGGTAAAATTACAATCAAATAATAAACATTCACACTAAGTTATCAATTGAGCTTTTAACTCATACGAAATGGGTTTGGAATAATCTTCTCATACGATGGAAAACATTTCTAACCATTGTTTGTACTTAACAGGCAAATAAAAGTAGAAATTCACGTCATGACTATTTGCATTGTTCGCCGGGTTCGAATGTTTCTGAGTATTTTGTTATTATGTAGTAGGCCTACTTACTTATGAGCAGCATTTGATGGCATCATGTACATATTACCATGATTATAGCTAGCGTGCCAGAAAATATTAACACGATTGATCGTCCCCTCACATGAGCATCAATACGTAGCATAACACTCAGTATATTATATTATTACGTGCGTATCTGCTGCTTTGTCTTTGTCTGCTGCATTTTCTCTTATTCTTACCTCAATGTGATTGAAAAGTTTATAAAATACCTAAGTCTATATATCCTGTATATATTCACCAGGTGACGTTAATCCTCAAGCCTTACAGCGCGAGGATCGCCTTTAGTCGTCAGAATGTAGACGTCAGATTCTGACGTCTAAAGTCGATTCTTCGCTGTTAGAGTAAAGTATTTATAAAGCTCGTAGACGCATAACATACATGTAGGTATACAAATAAATCGGAGAGCGCCAACTAAGACATTTGAAAATGAAAAAATCCTTTGGTCTCCAAGGTTTTCATTAAAAAAATCCGCGCTTTAAGGGTTAACCCTTGTGATGCCGGGACCGCACATAATTATAGGGTTTTCAAACGGGTTTTAAACTAAATTAAATGTCACTGAACATAATAAATCGTTATTAGCAGATGCTAAATCAATCATAGAATTTGATTAGGGAGATGTATATTTTTCATAAACATGATAAATAGAACCATTTTTCTTCATTTGAAGCTGGAAATTGCGTTAGCAATTCCGGCTTCAAATGAATGAAAAATCGAAGCAAGCATAAGGGTTAATATCTCCGTAGCAAGTGCGATGCTTTCTGGGTACATATATACCCGTTGATGCTTCCCAGTGGACCACTACTTTAAGGCTCAGAAAACAATATTTTATGTGGTACTATTACATCAATGCAACGTGGGATATTGACAAGGGGTGAAGTTATTCTTCACTTTGATTGATACAACACGTGGATAAGCTGATGAAACACGCACATCACATTTTTTCCCGGAATAATTCACAATACACACGTTATGAAAACTGGCATTGTCACAATAAATTTACATCAACATGATTACAATAGTTACATTATCTTGATTATGATAGAAACATCACATATTACAAGAGTTTTATAAACTTTGATTAATGTGTGCAGCCTATATTTGCGTGCATGTGCATGGGGTATGTTATCACGAGAGTTTATCATGTTTATAGCAAATAAACTGCACCTACGCTTAGTATATTATATAGTATAGCATGGAAAGTCTATAATATATATAGGCGGTTTCCAAAGCAATCTGGAGGACAGCGTTGCGAAAATAATAATCTAATTATTTATCCGGTCCCCAACTATACGCTAAGCCACATATAATATTTGCTTTTTATAGTGAGATGTTAATGTTATCGAGAAATTAATATACTGAAGAGTAAATCCGCAAGTTTATTGTTGGCGACTTCCGAAATTCATTATCGATTGCACATTGTGATGTGACGTGTAGATACTTGACGCAAATATGTGATTACGTGGAATATTATGCGTATGATAAAGTGTGTGTTGTTGATCAGCAACAATAATAATTTAATCATGTTTATTAAATGGATTGCACATTGTGATGCGTGATGCAATAGAGACAATATCGATCGCCACACACATACAAGCAGGAGTTGTTGTTTATGAGCTCTCGACTCCGCGTTTATTACAACAAAAATGTGAAAATACACTCGGCTGTTGGTCATTTGGAATGTTTAGAGGGCAGACGTGAAAAGAAAAAACGTGCTGTAGTTGTAACGATGAGTTATCAGTGATTATCATGGCCATGGTGGACAGTTATAAATGCGACCTTTTTCAATATATATATATATTACACCAAAAACACGCGACGTTGACGCATTTTTAGCTCCCGCCGTCACCGTAGGTGAGACGGAGGGAGCTATGGATTCTACCTCCGGTTTTTTTTGGCCTCTTCTTCTGCCTATAACTTTGTGAGAAAATAAGCTAGGATAACAATTTTTGGTATGTGGGTTACTTCCAGGTGGCTGATGGACAGGTTAAAATATTTTAATTCTGAATTCAATACGCAAGGTTGCAGAGGAAAAAATGATGATGTTCTGAAAGTACTTGTCCGATTGTCTTCAAATTTTACACACAACACCCCTAGGGGGTCTAGTTGTGCCTTTTTGGGTCATTTGAACTTTGACCTACTTCTGGTTCAGAACTATGACCTATTTAGACGTTTTGACGCGCACTTCGTTTCCGGAGCAGATCTCGAAAAGTACTGGGCCGATGACAGTCATATTGCACATACATGTTCTCTAAGGTCCCTAGTTGTGCCTTTTCAGGTTTTTGGACCCTGACCTTGAAGTTGACCCAGCACTTTGACCTAATTTATAACATCGGTAAATCCGACTGAAAGATTTTGCGGAATATCATGAAAACCGCTCAAGATAGCTACACCATTACTATAAAACAAATTGTGAGGCTTCAGGAGAGGATGCATCTTGAAAAATTTCAAGTCGATAAAATTAAAAATGGCCGCCTATTGACCATTATTCACCTCGACAGGCCTGATATTGCGGAATATCATGAAAACCGCTCAAGATAGCTACACCATTAATATTAAATAAATTGTAAGGCTTCAGGAGAGGATGCATTTTGAAAAAATTCAACTCGTCCAAGTTCAAAATGGCCGCCAATCGGCCATTATTCACTTTCACTTGACCGTTATTTGGTAAACCGTGCTAGATGGCTAGACCATCACTATAAAACAAAATGTGTGATTTCAGGAGAGGATGCATCTTGAAAAAATTCGACTCGATAAAATTCAAAATGGCCGCTTATCGGCCATTATTCACTTTCACATGGCCGTTATTTGGTCAACCGTGCTAGATGGCTAGACCATTACTGTAAAACAAAATGTGAGATTTCAGATGAGGATGCATCTTGAAAAAAATTGACTTGATCAAATTTAAAATGGCCGCCTTTTCGGCCATTATTCATTTTCACATGGCTGATATTTGGTAAACCGTGCTAGATGGCTAGACCATTACCTGATTACTATAAAAAAAAGTGTGAGTTTTCGGGGGAGGATGCACCCTGATAATTTTTAACTTACGAATTCAAAATGGCCGACAATCAGCATTATTTACCTCGATAGGCCTGATATCAGGTAAACCGTGTTAGATAGCTGGACCATTACTATAAAACAAAATGTGAGATTACAAGAGAGGATGCATCTTGAAAAAATTTGATTTGATCAAATTCAAAATGGCCCCCTATCGGCCATTATTCACTTTCACATGGGCGATATTTGGTAAACCGTGCTAGATGGCTAGACCATTACTATAGAATGAAATGTGAGATTTCAGCTGAGGATGCATCTTGGAAAATTTTGACTTGATCAAATTCAAAATGGCCGCCTTTAGGCCATTATTCACTTTCACATGGCCGATATTTGGTAAACCGTGCTAGATAGCTAGACGATTACTATATAATGAAATGTGAGATTTCAGCTGAGGATGCATCTTGAAAAATTCTGACTCGATCAAATTCAAACTAGCCCCCTATCGGCCATTATTTACTTTCACATGCCCAATATTTTGCAAACTGTGTTAGATGTTAGTTCATTACTATAAAACTAAATTTGAGGTTTCGGGGGAGAATGCAAGTTTTTAACTAATTTATATCGAATTCAAAATGACCGTAAATTAGCTATTAGTTAACTCGATTGGCCTGATATCGGGTAAACCGTGCCAGATAGGTAGACTATTACTGGGATACTGATTAGGATCATTAATTTCAATGGAGGTTTGCAATCTCTGACAGACTGTCTAGTTCTTATCTTACTCTTAGACTGGGCTTCTTAGACCTAGTTGTCTTGCGTCTTGATTTTTGACCTAGACTAGGACTACAATAATAACCCTATACAAAATTGCTTAAATCAAATTCTAATTCGGAGCGGGAGCTCCTGGACTTATGTAGTCTTGTTGTTGTGCTGTTGGGCCAGATGGTGGGCTATATGTGTGCTGAATAAGTGTAACATAATTATTATAATAGGCCTAAAATCAGTGGGGGATCAAATTTTACCGTTTAGAGATTCACCAAAGTTGTTATGGGCCTACACGATCTCAGTTAGCATATGTTATAGGTGATGTGTTTTCTGAAAGGAAAACAATATTATGTCACTCCATAAATACTGCCAATAAACTTTCAATTAGATCTACCCTATAACCTTCAAGCCTACTACAACCGCATTTGAAAAAACCCCGCAAAATAATCATACTATACCATAATGCATATGCTACATACTGTATGTATGATGCATAACAAAAATAAAAACATTATGGGGTGAAATAGTAACGTTAGTCCCAAAATAACCTTTTAATCATTTACAAATAGTTATAAACCTTTTATAAATTTGATATTTAGAACCATCAAGTGACACTTTTTGAAATAGTAACTTTTCCTTTGGTCTTTTAAACTTCAGAGACAATGTTCGTTAGTATTAGGCCTACTCTCCTTAACGAAACTAATCGTTACGGAGAGATATATCATTTCATTATTTCAGGGTTATTGTCATAAAGTGATTCTTTCTAAATTAAGTGATCAACATTATAATAACCATGCTAAACTACCTGTCAAATATATATTACTTTTGTATTTAGGGTCACTAAGCAATTTTGATATGAAGATTACTCCGTAACATAAATTGGTCACTCAATAACGGTAAATTAATCTCTCCATAACCATGATAACGGTAATAAAACTTAAAAATTGATATTATTCTAATACATAGACTATCTCAAAAAAATACACATTATGTAGTTCATGTTTTTATCATATCTGTGTCGCATTCGCAAAATGCAGTTGGAACGAGCCTATGCTTACGTAATAATGACTTTGATATTTCAACCATGACAAAAGCAACTAACTGGCTGTATCAGTCGTTCAGCATGTTCAGAGTGCAGTGACAGGCCAAGGCCAAAGTGTCATTTTGTGGCGTGAAAAACGACATGTCACGATAAATAATTGAGTATAGTGGAACCATTCCTTCAAACAAAAGATGTTTTCTAAACGTTGAGCTAAAGTCGGACATTGGTTGTACAATGAGAACCGTAGGCCTATATAGGTAGGCTACATCCGACATCCACACGGCTATTGTTGATGGTTCCGCGTCCGCCGGACGTTAGTGACATGAGATAGTTTGTCCGTCGTCCGTCCTACTTATAACTACTACTTGTTACTGTTGAGGCTCATGTATTATTACTGGTGATATATGAGCATGTCCTTTTGAAGTGGACATCCCGTTAGCGCTCATTACCGTAGCTGAACCCTTTTTTTGTGCACAGAAGGAATTAACCCTTAAAGCGCTGAATTAATTTGTCAAAAACATCGCAACCAAAGGGGTTTTTTCAATTTGAAATCATCATAAATATCCTAGTTAGCTCTTTCTGATTCATTTGAATACCTGTAGTATATGTCTACGGCCATTAGAAATATCTTTACTCTTACAGTGCGGGGATAGACTTTAGTCGTCAGAATCTGACGTCTACAGACGTCAGATTCTGACGACTAAAGTCGATCCACGCGCTGTAAGGGTTAAGGCGATCCCCCAGTGTCAGCACCGCAAGCACAAGAGATTGACTACATGTCAGATCGGGGTCCGCTTTTAAGTCAGAAGGCCCATTTATATGGCTTGACGTGCCCGAAGTTATTTATTACAAAAATACTAATTGTGGTTGTACTTGTAGGCCTATAGTAAGATTGGACCATTTTCCTCCCCATTATAATCGGTAGCCATATTATAGATTGTTCATTATAGGCTGTACATGCATGCTTAGGCCTACATTTGTTTCTGAAATCTCATAATAATGACTAGTAGCCTATGTTCCAACGTAAGTTATTTATTTATGATGTAATCCTTTTTAGCCCGCCTCCACGCATTAGGCCTATCCATTGAAAAAACTCTTGACTAACGACCTTCTGATAGGTAGGTAGGCCCCATGTAGCAGTCAATTTTTATCCCCCTTATATATATGCTATGGTCGCACGAGGTTTTTAAGCCTTTCGAAGCTTTCGTGATAAACAAATTTGGGCATTGCCACCACAGGGAATAATTTGTCTGGTGTAGCGGTGCAGTTTGCTACACAATTTGTGACAAATGCTACACAATAGTATCTTGGTGTAGCAGTTTTTCGCATGGAGAATGATAGCTTGGCACATGCCAGTATGCAAAACTGCTACACAATTTTTCTGAAGCAAATTATTCCCTGCACCATGCGCCATTATTTCGGCAAATGATCGGCGACATAGCCTACGCCTACGCGAGTAATCGCCGTGCTTCACCATGGCATCGGGACCAGGGGACATCGAGAAAAAATTAAGTGCATGCATAGAAATTTACTCTCGTTGTTTCGTCGCGAAGAACGAATCTTCCCTGATCATGCTGATGCATCACTGAATATTCGGCGAGATGTCGGTGATACTTCCCGAATATTACCCGAAGGTTCGTAAATAGGCCTACGTCGCGTGTGTGTTTCCTGGTGCGACCACACTTTCGACATCGTCACTGGCCGCCTCCAGAACAAACACGAAACGCTGACCCAATGCTGGGCCAATGTTGGCCCATCGTCTACGACTGGAGCTACACAGCGGGAGACCATAACAGTCGCTCCTCAACAAGTAGATGAATATGTCAATTCTAATTTATAATATAACATCATTAGCAATTACACACATTTGAGATGGATTTGTGAAATTTTCACTTTATTTTGTTCGTTGACTAGTAGGCCTATGTTCTAACGTGTGTTTTTTAGCCAAATAACCAATTTCGTAAGTTAGGCTATCTATTTATCATGTTTATGATGTAAGCTTTCCTTTTTAGCCCGCCTTTTATTTATTAATTTTAGAACTTGGGCAATATTGCATGAGGGTCGTTTGTTGTCGGCGTTGGCATAAACATATTTATTTTAAGTGGATTAGGCCTACATAGTAGATCTATAGCTACAAAAAGCTAATCAAATGATTTCCCAGTGCAAAACAATGAAAATCAATTGGAATAATACAATGTAATAATTACAAACAAATGGCCATTATAACATATTTTGTTTAAAATTAATAATATTATGCCTTTGTTTACCAGTGGAGCGAAACAAAGTAGCAATGGGTAGGCATAGGCCTATAACTACGTAAATCTAACCGAGTAATGAATGAATTTATTTGGTACATACAAATTATCATTTACCGATTATTATTTGCATAATGTTGTATTTGTTTTCATATTGTATTTCTAATGACAATAAATACCCTTTGAATTGAAACAAATAATGGCTGAAAATTGGCCGATTTATCACACTGTACATCGTTAATGTTGTCCTTGGAAAGTTGTTCATATATCATGCTCAAATTTGTTTTGCATGTTACTCATAAGGCCACAGCAAAATAATTTTATGGATGACGGATTCTCAGCCGAAAAAAATGGAGCGAGCGTGTGATTTTTTTTTTTTTGTCTAAAAAAAATGTTGATTTCCCCCAAAAATGGAGCGAGCGAAGAAGCAACATTTTTTTAACTTGATTTCCCACAAAAATGGGGCGTAAGTTATCTATTTATGATGTAATCCTTTTTAGCCCGCCTCCGCGCATTAGGCCTATCCATTGAGAAAACTCTGACTAACGACCTTCTGATAGGTAGGTATGCCCCATGTAGCAGTCAATTTTCATCCTCCTTAATATGCTATGGTCGCACGAGGTTTTTAAGCCTCTCGAAGCTTTCGCGATAAACAAATTTGGGCATTGCCACCATGCGCCATTATTGCGGCAAATGATCGGCGACATAGCCTACGCCTACGCGAGTAATCGCCGTGCTTCACCATGGCATCGGGACCAGGGGACATCGAGAAAAAAATTAAGTGCATGCATAGAAATTTACTCTCGTTGTTTCGTCGCGAAGAACGAATCTTCCCTGATCATGCTGATGCATCACTGAATATTCGGCGAGATGTCGGTGATACTTCCCGAATATTACCCGAAGGTTCGTAAATAGGCCTACGTCGCGTGTGTGTTTTCTGGTGCGACCATACTTTCGACATCGTCACTGGCCGCCTCCAGATTATCATTTACCGATTATTATTTGCATAATGTTGTATTTGTTTTCATATTGTATTTCTAATGACAATAAATACCCTTTGAATTGAAACAAATAATGGCTGAAAATTGGCCGATTTATCACACTGTACATCGTTAATGTTGTCCTTGGAAAGTTGTTCATATATCATGCTCAAATTTGTTTTGCATGTTACTCATAAGGCCACAGCAAAATAATTTTATGGATGACGGATTCTCAGCCGAAAAAAATGGAGCGAGCGTGTGATTTTTTTTTTTGTCTAAAAAAAATGTTGATTTCCCCCAAAAATGGAGCGAGCGAAGAAGCAACATTTTTTTAACTTGATTTCCCAAGAAATGGGGCGAGCGAAGAAGCCTTTTTTTTCAACACCTTGTCTTCACAGGACACGTTATTTTCAGGCAGGGGAAAACAAATTGGTGTCTCCAATCGAAGCAGCGAATCCATCATCCATAAAATTAATTTGCTGTGGCCTAACCAGGTGTCGGGCAAGGCTAATCTGATTACACAAATCTACGAAATGGCCAATCAGTGACGCGTTGCCAGAACACGTTTGTTGTTCGTTGAATTCAGAAATATAAAAGTGAGCTACATTGTAGAAATACTTTTGCCATGAGAATTAACACCCTTTCAATTCATTATGCGTGCTATGATTTTATAAAAAAAAAACAGTTCTAAAATGTTCAAGTTACTCGAGTTATTGTTGCTTTGACACTGACATCAATCGTTATTCGGTGCCACAATACAAGCCCGGTCTGGAGAGTGTATTATCAACAAAAGAGGCGACACCGGACTGATATAATTAGGCCTATGTTGTCGAGCGAAATTTACTGTTGCTGATATTTCGGTGACATGTGGACGGATGACCTTCATAAGGTTCGTGTGGCAGGTCTGCAATGCACTTTATCGTAAGGGAAATACTTCCTGCCTATGATGCAGACAAATGTGTACTGGTGATATAATCGTGTGATAAATTTGTTAAAATGAACTTGTATATTTTATATCTGCTGCAACACGACATAGCTAAACTTAGACGGGGCACCTGTCTAGCACTCCGTTTCCAGACGGGGAGCTGGATGTTGTTTATAGACTCCAGAAATTTAAACAAAATGGCCGCCGTTTATATTGTTTATACCAGCTCAATTCTAATTTTCAATTGTTTATATTTTCCTAACGTGACCTTACACATGTTAAGCCTACAAGCTTAATAAAAGTGGCGGGCCGACACTTTTTCGGCGTCACAAATTGATTGTTGTAGGCCTACACCACTGGACAGTCAGATGTATGGAAGGCCGAAACCGCCATATTAACGAAACCATTGCAATACTCCTGTTTCATTGCAATGCTTTGTATTTTCATTGCAATGCTTTGCATTTCCATTGCAATGCTTTCAAAAGCATTGCAATGCTTTTGAAAAGCATTGCAATGCTTTGCATTTCCATTGCAATGCTTTTGAAAAACATTGCAATGCTTTGCATTTCCATTGCAATGCTTTTGAAAAGCATTGCAATGCTTTGCATTTTCATCGCAATGCGTTGCGTGTTCATCGCAATGCTTTGATAAGCATTGCAATGCGTTTTATTTCCATTGCAATGCTTTTAAAAGCATTGAAATGCTTTGAAAAAACATTGCAATGCTTTGCATGTCCATTGCAATGCTTATCATTTACATTGCAATGCGTTGCATATCCATTGCAATACTTTTCAAAAGCATTGCAATGCTTTGCATTTCCATTGTAATGCTTTGCAAAAGCATTGCAATGCTTTTTAAAAAGCATTGCAATGCTTTCGAAAACATTGTAATGTAAATGGTAACCATGTCGACTAACTTTGTTGCCTAGCCAGCCAATAACAGTGAGCGTATCACACACACACAAATTCCTGTTGTGTTGCTGGACCGTATATAATTAACTCTTGTGCTGCTAGGACCGTCTATCAATAACCCTTGGCTTGTGTTGCTTGTACCGTATATAATTAGTCTACCTAATGTCCTGTCGTGACCGTACATAATTAACCCTTGTGCTGCTACTGCTAGGACCGTATACATGTACTATTGACCACTGTGTTTCTAAAACCGTAATTAATTAACCCTTTCGTTGTTAGGACCGTATATAATTAACCCTTGTGCTGCTAGGATTGTAGGGTAAAGAGGGGTATTATGAGCACCTTAACTTTAATTAGCGACTTTGGGCAAATAAATGAAGTGGAAAAATTCAAATTTGATGTGATCGACTGTTTGTACAATTATGTAATAACTTATGAACAAATTACAACATGCCTATAGTCTTGGCATGTAACACAGCAGGCTAGGCCTATATTTAAGTTAACTCACCTGCAGGCGCGTAGCCAGCCGTACGCCAGTACGCACGTGCGTAGGCCTACACATTGTAAGGGAGAGTAAAAAAATATATGACCCATCAAAAAAAAGCAACAAGTTAGCAGACTAGCCTAGTCTACATGTAGGCCTACATGCGCACTTAGCAGTCTATTCTTTATGTGGTGTTGCATAAAACGCCGGAAAAGTAGGATACAAATGAAATAGGCCTAAATGTTTCTCTTTTCAATGACAGTCACAAATTCACGACATGTAGATCTATGACTATAGTGCCGCTAAACTTGCCGTGGACGAGCCCACACCGTAAAGATGTGGGACCGTGGATTACTACATTCATTTTACCCGGGGAAATCAATTTTTTTCAACCAGGCAGTCAATGAGATCGATATCCACCCCAAGGTGGAAAAATGCTAATAACATTTTACTGTTTTTTTTTACAAATGAACTGAGCGTACGATGTATACAAAATAACCTTTTATTGACCTGATTAATCGAGACAAGTCTTAGATATGAGCGTCCAAAGTAATGTCCCACTATTTTACCCTTGAGCATGTTGAGTGGGCATTATAATCTGTGGCAGTTTTGTTTCAGCAACGTTATGGGGCTAATTCTAAACGATCTATTTTTGTACCTGCACTGCACTGTGTTAAACAAATGATAGGCTGCACAATGACATGTATACATGCATAAATAGCATGCTACACTGACTAGCCTCTCAGACGTGAAGACACTGGTAACAAGAATGAAATCCCATGCAGGCATTCAACCAATGTTATACTAATGTTGGTTTATTGTCTACGACAGTGGCCCAACATTAAAACATGTTTGCTCAGGGCTGATTTATGCCTATCACAGCGAATCATGTAACAAGGTAATAATGATTAAATAACGTTTTCGTATAGTGTTTATATAGTGTATAGTTTCGTTTTCGTGTAAGGTTATCTGTTTTGTATACTGTCTGGCAGCTGGCATAGTAATAAAAATCATGGATATAGATCTGTATGCCTAAAAATAATAGTTATTTCATCTTTTAACCCCTCCACATACGCTAGCCTCTAATTATGTATGATTAAAAAAAATTGAGGGCCATTAAATATTTTATTTACAACTGTCCTTCAGACACTTATTTATTTCATAAAAATTCAATCTCAAAATATTTACTTAAAAAAACACTCCACCCCCCCCCCCCCCCCCCCCTGGCGATTGAGTGGTGGCCCCCTTATGACCAATCACAGAATGTCCAGCTTAGCTATTATTCGTGCACACAAAGACACTACGTGGACTACATAATCAAATGCTGGATCCACCATGTCTGTTTTTAAAAAAAGTTGAGGCTATCTATGGATAATCGTACTTGGTCGAAAATAATTGTAAATTTCAATATGTAATCACTGAGTAAAATGATTTAAATTATATTATAACTTGATATAGTTCTATTTTTAATTTTGTTGCTGTAGGCCTATTCAATTTTGAAAATTTTACAAAAAATATAAAAAAAACTCAAAATTTATAAATCAATATCTTTACCGCAAATACCATCAGATGCGACCATTTGCTATCTTTTTTTTCAAATTTTCCCCTGGGGAGACCCCCGGACCCCCCCCGTGTCCGCTGGGCTGCGCGCAGCGGGTATGGGGGTTGCCCCCATAAAATAGCAGCCATGAATTAGGGAAAATCCACTCCCTCCCCGTTTCGGAAAAGCTCTGTAAATCCGTACCCCTAGCGTTGTGCGTACACATGTTCATAACCCTGGCTACGCTCCTGACCTGGTTGCCAAGGAGATGTTACTTGATCTAGAGTTTGAATGACTCTAGACCCTAGATTTAGACTAGGCTATAGCCTAGCTAGGCCTACGTACTAGGCTAGGCTATACTAGATCTAGGCTAAGACTAGGTGGGGAAAGTGGGAAGTTCCGCCTTTCTATACAGGTGCGTAGCCAGGGTTATGAAGATGTGTACGCACAACGCTAGGGGTACGGATTTACAGAGCTTTTCCGAAACGGGGAGAGAGTGGATTTTCCCTAATTCATGGCTGCTATTTTATGGGGGCAACCCCCATACACGCTGCGCGCAGCCCAGCGGACACGGTGGGGGGTCCGGGGGGCCTCCCTGAGGAAAATTTAAAAAAAAGATAGCAAATGGTGGCATCTGATGGTATTTGCGGTAAAGATATTGATTTATAAATTTTGAGTTTTTTTAATATTTTTTGTAAAATTTTCAAAATTGAATACAGCAACAAAATTAAAAATAGAATTATATCAAGTTATAACATAATTTAAATCATTTTACTCAGTGATTACATATTGAAATTTACTGATTATTTTCGGTCAAGTACGATTATCCATAGATAGCCTCAACAGACATGGTGTATCCAGCATTTGACTATGTAGTCTACGTAGTGTCTTTGTGTGCACGAATCATAGCTAAGCTGGACATTCTGTGATTGGTCATAAGGGGGCCACCACTCAATCGCCAGGGGGGGGGGGTGGGGGGGGGGGGGGTAGAGTGTTTTTGAAGTAAATATTTTGAGATTGAATTTTCATGAAATAAATAATTGTCTGGTCCTCAATTTTTTTAGTCATACATAATTAGAGGCTAGAGTGTGTGGAGGGGTTAAAAGATGAAATAACTATTATTTTTAGACATATAGATCTATATCCATGATTTTTATTACTATGCCAGCTGCCAGACAGTATACAAAACAGATAACCTTACACGAAAACGAAACTATACACTATATATACACTATATATACACTATACGAAAACGTTATTTGATCATTATTACCTGGTTACATGATTCGCTGTGATAAGCATAAATCAGCCCTGAGCAAACATGAGATGTTGAAACAAAATTGTTTTAATGTTGGGCCAGTGTCGTAGACAATGAACCAACATTAGTATAACATTGGTTGAATGCCTGCATGGGATTTCACTCTTGTCACCAGTGTCTTCACGTCTGAGAAGCTAGTCAGTGTAGCGTGCTATTTATGCATGTAGGCCTATACATGTCATTGTGCAGCCTATCATTTGTTTAAAGGGACTGGCCCAGGCTAAAATCATCGAAAAATCGGTGATTTTATTTCGGGTTCTTAATATGACCATATGATGTAAACATGTACATAGACTAGAACTGCAAATTTTTATAATTTTTGTGCTGCGCGTTCACCAGTTAGGCTAGATATAGAGACGAAATTCCCGATTTCTAATTATTGACAACCATGTCAAAAATAGGAAATGGGGGAATTTCGTCTCTATATCTAGCCTAACTGGTGAATGCGCAGCACAAAAATTATAAAAAATTGCAGTTCTAGTCTATGTACATGTTTACATCATATGGTCATATTAAGAACCCGAAATAAAATCACCGATTTTTTATGATTTTAGCCTGGGCCAGTCCCTTTAACACAGTGCAGTGCAGGTACAAAAATAGATCGTTTAGAATTAGCCCCATAACGTTGCTGAAACAGAACTGCCACAGATTATAATGCCCACTCAACATGCTCAAGGGTAAAAAAGTGGGACATTTCTTTGGACGTCTCGATTGATCAGGTCAATAAAAGGTTATTTTGTATACATCGTACGCTCAGTTCATTTGTAAAAAAAAACAGTAAAATGTTATTAGCATTTTTCCACCTTGGGGTGGATATCGATCTCATTGACTGCCTGGTTGAAAAAAATTGATTTCCCAGGGTAAAACGAATGTAGTAATCCACGGTCCCACATCTTTACGGTGTGGGCTCGTCCACGGCAAGTTTAAAGGCACTAGCCTATAGTCATACATGTCGTGAGTTTGTGACTGTCATTGAAAAGAGAAACATTTAGGCCTATTGCATTTGTATCCTACTTTTCAGGTGTTTTATGCAACACCACATAAAGAATAGACTGCTAAGTGAGCATGTACATGTAGACTAGGCTAGTCTGCTAACTTGTTGCTTCTTTTTTTGATGAGTCATATTTTTTTTTACTCTCCCTTACAATGTGTAAGCACGTGGGTACTGGCATAAGGCTGGCTAAGCGCCTGCTATAAATCTAGCCTCTAACGTTAGCCTAGGTATAGTACAGGCCTACCCCCATAATACTAGACTAGCAATTTAGCATAAAATGCCCAGTCTACTCTAGAGTCTAGTCTACAACTACAAGGCTAGCCTGAAGTAGACTACTAAAAAATAATAATTAGAGTCTAGGCCTATAATACCATAAAAACGTCTTTCCGCTGGATTTCGGGATATGGGATGGTATTAAACTTAAAGACTGTATTAATAGGCCCCTATAAACCCTACTATAGCCTATAGGGTCTAGCTGGTCTGACAGTAGTCTAGTCCAAGCTGGGGACTCTTGGGCTATGCTCAAGCCCGACCTTGGGGAAGCAGAGTGGATAAGCCTGCATGGCCTGTGATCTAAAAGTCTACATGTAAGTCTTAGCCTAAGCTATAACACTCCTTGTGATTGGCTGGTCATACCACTCAGTTGGCATGGTCACCAGTTTCATTTCCATTGCAATGCTTTTGCGAAGCATTGCAATGAAAATGTAAAAGCATTGCAATGCTTTTGTAGAGCATTGCGGTGCTTTTGTAAAGCATTGCAATAGAAATATAAGGCATTGCAATGCTTATCAAAGCATTGCAATGAAAACGCAAAGCATTGCAATGAAAATGCAAATCATTGCAATGCTTTTGAAAAGCATTGCAATGAAAATGCAAAGCATTGCAATAAAAATGCAAAGCATTGCAATGAAAACGCAAAGCATTGCAATGAAAATGCAAAGCATTGCGATGAAAACGCAAGGCATTGCAATGAAAATGCAAAGCATTGCAATGAAAACGCAAAGCATTGCAATGAAAATGCAAAGCATTGCAATGCTTTTAAAAGCATTGCAATGAAAATGCGAAGCATTGCAATCAAAACGTAAAGCATTGCAATGAAAATGTAAAGCATTGCAATGCTTTTGAAAATCATTGCAATGGAAATGTAAAGCATTGCAATGCTTTTGAAAAGCATTGCAATGAAAATGCAAAGCATCGCAATGCTTTTGAAAAACATTACAATGAAAATGCGAAGCATTGCAATGAAAACGCAGAGCATTGTAATGGAAATGCAAAGCATTGCAATGCTAAAAATTCAAAAGCATTGCAATGGAAATGCAAAGCATTGCAATGCTTTTGAAAAGCATTGCAATGCTTTTCAAAAGCATTGCAATGAAACAGGAGTATTGCAATGGTTTCTTTAATATGGCGGTTTCGGCCTTCCATACAGATGAGGGCGGACAAACATCAAACTGGTGCCTCGCGTGTTTTTCAATAGGCAGCTGGTCAGCCGGGCTTTGACTGGCGATCTCGTCAGCTAAGCAAATCCTATAACCTACATGTGGACACTAATCAGCGAAACTACTCTTATTTTGACGCTCGGGAGATTACAACCAATTTTGAAAGCAAAAAATATCAGAGCTAGGCATAGGCCTACGTGTAAACTCTGATGAGAGGCGATTAATAATGGCATACCACAAAAAAAAACATAATTTCTTTTGGCGATTATTCTCTGATTATCCGAGAGAAGTGTAGAAGTTGTCATCACGTCAAGACAGTTTTAAGTAGGTTTAGAAGGATAAGACAATAACGATGGAGGGTAATATTATGGTCGAGCCGAAGAGGTCGAATGACTTAATATAGTTCTGTAATCGTGGTAATAGTCCAAAGGTTGACAGATCACTTGGTGTTCTCTTAACACACACTAATTTTGAAAGAAAGCTCTAATATTGCTGAATTTAAAATAGTATCGTTTCGTATGCAATCTGATCATTTTATTGGAATGGATCTCGCTCGCATGGCTAGTCGTCCTATGATAAAATAGAAATCTTTGTCAGCCAATGACTTAGGCCTATAGATCTATGGCAGCTCGATTACATCCCACCTGAACAATAAATAATTAATTATTGATTACAGCATTGGCATGATTGGCTCAACACTGTCCAGGGTGACGACCGTTATCATGATTATCAGTGATAGCTTACCGTACGGAAGTAGGCCTACAGCCGACAGGAAGGAAGTTCTTGAACTTGCCATTGTACCATTTGACGTCAATGAGTGGTTGTGACGTAGATCTCATTCTCTTGAGTCTTATCAGTGTAGGCCTACCACATAGATCTAGCCTATTCTAGGCCTACTGAATCCATATTGCGCAATGACTGAAATTTGAGGCTCTTGGTTCTAGGCCAGACATGTTCTACACTAAATTTTAGTTAGGCCTATTATAGTAAGGGTGTCTTATAGTAAAATTATAATTCGACGACCGACTTCTGCGAAAACGTGTAGTCCCTATAATGACATGAATGACATGTAAAACTGGTAAATAATCAATGATTTTGTTTGTTTCATGGGGGGGGGGGGGTAGTATTTCTCTATATCACTACACGGACAGGCTACTATTTGTGCATTGCATGCATGTTTATGTGATTATTTGTGCCTCAAATATTTAACAAGAGCACACTTGACAATAGCACGTCGCCTTTATTAACCGGTAATTGCTTGGTTTTGTGTCATTTCTGAGTCTAGACATCTTTAGATTGCCTTAGCAGCTATGACGATCCCTCACGGCGGTATGACGTCACCAGACAGACCCTTATCTGACCCTTCAGACATAACTTAGTGACTTGAGCGAGAGTGACTTGAGAATACCTGGCGTGGGCTTTCCTTAATCATCAGGTACATGTATAGGCCTACTCTTCAAATGAGACTGCTTTTACAAATACGACTGAAATTGGCATCATTGCACCTTAGACGACTGCAGGGCAGCAAACGTAATTAAAAATTATATATATCCGCTTGCTGAAGAATTTAAACGTATTAGAGAGCCATCGGCTGCAAATTATGTACACAGACAAATTATGATGTGATCCTAAGTATTAGGACATAAAGGGAAGGTGTTCGGCAGACAAACGGAAGCGATCCAGACAACGGTGCGCTTGTCATCAGGCAACGTTGAGTTTGTTCTTCATCAAAACAATCATTTCTCTGTCATTGTAGATGTCGGATTTGTTCCAATACCATGAATACCGTTCATTTTTCAAATTTGTAATCTTGATAGTCTATCTATAAAATCATCTGAATTTATCCCAGCTACACAATGTCATAGTAGGCCCCTACCCTAATACGCTTTTTTCCTTATATCTGCAGTCGAGGAACACAATTACTTATTTGAATTTAGTAGAATGTATGGGTAAAACCAAAAATTGGGGTAATTTTACATAAAATTAGTGTCCCCAGGACTTAAAAGGTCCGCATTTTGAATTAAAGCGGCCCCTTGGGATGACATCAATTTTCGTTTTTAGTTTTGTAATGAAGTAGTGTATCCCCCAGATCATGATTTTATTTTTTTCAGAGTTTTTAGATTTTAAAAAATATTTCTTATGAATATTTCTATGAAACCGCTTAAAACCCAAACAAACTTTTTGTATACCTAAACACATGCTGAAGGACGATTGAATGTTCCTACAGCACTGGGCCACATGTTGATGCCGTCGGCCCAGCGTTGGGCAGACAATCAGTGTTGCAGGTGTATTAGTGCAGGAGCATTAGTGAAAAAAACACAGGAACCTGGAATAAAATTGCAGAAAGCTGATTTTTTCAGGAATGATACCTGGACATCTCCCCAGACGAATTCCGAAGATGCCCCAAAAATCCCCCTTGTGCATTTTTTTTAATCCAAGATGGCCGCCACCATGTAACGCCATTTTCGAAAAACAGGGGTATACCCCAATTCTTCACCTTTGTAGTTAGGAAAAAAATATTTTGGTGACTCTACTTATGTTTTAAGGCACAAAGAGTTGATACAGATGATCAGGAATGATATCAGCACTTTTCTCAATACCAAAAATCCAAGATGGCCGCCATATTGTTCTGATTATGTTGAGCGATCTCTTAAAAACACACGAAAATATGAGATATCTATCTCGTTGTTGAACCTAAGATGTATTTTTTGGCCAAGCCCATGGAATATAACACTTATTTAGATCACCATTATTTTATTATATTCAATTTATCAACATAAATCCCACATAGTAGTTATTTAAAAATAACACCAGGTAACGCCATTTAAAAAAAAAGGGTTATACCCCAATCCCCCACTTTTGAAGATAAAACAATGATTTTTGTGTCTCTACCTATGTTTTAAAGTACAAGGAGGTTATCCAGATAATCAGAAATAATACCAGTACTTTTCTTAATACCACAAATTCAAGATGGCCGCCATAATATTTTGTTAAGCGATCTCTTAAAAAACCCGAAAATATGCGATAACTATCTCGTTACTGAAACTAAAGTGTATTTTTTAGCCGAGCCCATGGAGTCTGGAACTTATTTAGATGACCATATTTTATTATATTGTGTTTATCGACATGAATCCCACATGGTAGTTATAGTTAATTCTACCATGGTGGGTGACGCTTTGGAGTGTTTTCGAACTGCTTTCCCACTAGAAATGTAGATTGAGATTTGTCAAGTTAACAAATTAATCTCAGGTAAATAATGAAATTATTGCGTTTCAATCATCCGAGCTGTCACAGTTTCTACATGTTTGGCCAATACAAAAAGAGCACATCGTTGTACAATATAGTCTAGATTTGTGAGATCCCCCCCCCCCTTTGAACAAGCCACTCTGCACCCGCAACTCACTCTTTTTAGAACTCTTTCTGGGGCGACTGCTCTTTCTGTTTGCGTTGTTTACAAACGACCATGATATAAAATCCGTTCCCAGACTGTAGATTCCACACCCTCCTGTACAGCAAAATATGCTCTGTATCATAATTGAGTTTAAACACGAGGCATTCATCCAATGCTGTTTTAATATGGGCTGACCGTCTTCGACGCTGGCACAAAAATTAAACAGAATTGGATTAATGCCCCGTGTTGGCTGGGGCAGTAGGTGACGTTGAAGGGAGGCTTTCTATCAAAAATCAATTACAAGATAAGGACTTGCGCCTCACACGTTACATGTACATGACATCTGTGATAATCGTCCTGTAACAATGCTCTTTTAAATACTTACTTTTGTCCTTGATCTGCGAATGTCAATATGTTTAATATCATGAAATATATCATTTAAATATCAAGATATTACATTTTGAATATTAGGATATATATATTTCGTAATGAAGTTATGGCATTGTATGGTGTTGTAGTGAGATGATTTTACATCAGAATATCGGAATATGACATTAAATTAATTGATGTCACAGTTTATCGTCAGGATATGATCTCTTTATGTCATGATAATATGAGGACAAGAAACATTAACGTCATGATATGGTTTTGTAATGTCCAAATATTGCTCTTTATTATAGTAAAATGACGTTATGATGTCTGGATACAGCTTTATAAATGCAGGATCTGGTGGTTAAGCATCACGGTATGGTATTAAAGTGACAGGATCTTTTAGTGTATTGTCACGATATTAAATATCATGATATAGCATATTAACATCACAATATGAAATTTTAGTGTAAGAGGAAATGAAAGTAAAAGAGGGCAAGGCCACATGCTGTTCAAAGAGAACGTGTCTTAACGCTATCTAATTACTTTCCATTTTATTGAATCTTCCGAAGTGCTTTTGTTGTTGGCAGTTTTGGAGTACCGGTATTTGAGCAATGTAGAGGCCTTTACTTACTGAATTATATTGCGATATATATGTTGAACTGACATGTGCCAGCCTGATATTGGAATGTTCTATGTCGATTCTGTATTACCATATGGTAACGTGCGTCTGTCAATATAATGTTATTGAAATGTTATACCTTGACATGACAATATAATATCCTGACATTAAAATGCCATATCCAGTCCTCAAAGTGACAAAGCCTGACATTCTATGGTCACATTAAAATATTGTAGTGTCATATTCAGTCCTTATAATGTCACATTAGAATGCCGCCAAGCCCGCCATATCTTGATTTGATAATGTCATATCCTATCATAAAAAATTGAATATCTTGACATTCAAATCTTATTGTGTGATATAAAAGGTCAAAATTTGGACATTATAATATCATGACGTTAAAGTGTCATATTCTGATAAATTACAATCCAATATCCTGGCATAAATATGCCAGATCCTGACTTCGAACTGTTTATTATACAATATTCGATATTAAATAGCATGTTTGTCATTATAATGACACACCATCACATTACAATGCTATATTGTGACCTCAATGTGTCATTTCATCAATGTATAAAGTCACATCATAATATTCAAGTACCATATCCTAATATTCAAATGTCATATCCTGACATTAAAATGTCATAGTGATGTTAAAATGATATATCACGAAATTGTAATGCATTTCGTGATAATATGATGTATATCTTTTCATTTTAATACAGCAACGTGATGTTTAGCCACTATATACTGCCTTTATAAAGCTGTATTGAGCCATCATAACGTGATTTTGCTATATTAAACACCAATGTTTGGACATTATATTACATATCATGATATTAAAGTGTCATATCCTGATATCATATTCATATATCCTGACATAAAACTATCATATCCTGACGTTAAACGTGTTCAATCTGGTGTAATATTGTACTTATCTCTTATTATGTACATTCACACTAATAATCACAACTAATACTTAACCAAAATCGAAAAACATTTTATATAGGCCTACTATATAAAATACCTACATTGGAATTAGTCGCTGTGTTTGAAACTGGAATTTCTTACGCTATCTCAAGCTTCAAATGAATGAAAAATACCCTTATATTTAAAGATGAGAGATGTTAGAATTTTTAATCAATTGTTTCTGACATATGATATTTTGTAAATTTGATCAATCTATATCTATATTCCCATATGAAAAAGCAGTTGGACATCGCTTAATCGTGGCATCTGCGCTAAAAGAGCTAACCAATATGGCAGCCATGTTGGATTTCGTGTTGATAAGCACATTCTATTTAAAAAATTGGTGATGGAAATATATTCTAGATTCCATGGCCCTGAAAAAAAGTTTCAACAACATGATGATTATGGCATGTACGTGATTTTCTGAGGGGGGGGGGACGCTTCACATAATGGTCGTCATCTTGGATTTGTGGAGATAAGAAAAGGAATGATATCATTTCTGATCCTGGTGATGAGCTTTTTGTGTAGAGGCACCAAAATATTTTTTTTTAACTGCAAAAGTGAGGAATTGTGGTATAGTCCTGGTTTTTTTTGGAAAAATGATGTTATATGGTGTTACATAACTTTAAACTACCGGTATGTGGGATTTATGTTGATAAATTCAATATAATAAAATATTGGTGATCTAAATAAGTGCTAGACTCCATGGGTTTAGACAAAAAATACATTTTAGTCTCAACAACGAGATAGTTACCTCATATTTTCGTTTTTTTAATTAAGAGATCGCTCAACATACTCAGTATATCAATATGGCGGCCATCTTGGATTTTTGGTATTGAGAAAAGTATTGATATCATTTCAGATCATCTGGATGAACTCTTTGTGTCCTCAAACATAAGTAGAGACACCTAAATATTTTTTCGAACTGCAAAAGTGAGGAATTATGGTATACCCCTGTTTTTTTTCGAAGATGGCGTTACATGGTGGCGGCCATCTTGAATTAAAAAAAATGCACAAGGGGGATTTTGGGGGCATTTTCGGAATTCGTCTGGGGAGATGTCCATGTATCATTCCTGAAAAAATCAGCTTTCTGCAATTTTATCCCAGGTTCAACCCTAATGCTCTTGCACTATATCACTTCATGTCCTGACTATAAGACACCAATTAGCGGCCAATTAGCGGCGATTGCTTTGATCCGATCGTCCAAGACGTGGGAATATGTGATGTGAAGTGCTGTATATTGCTGACTTGTTTTGTTTACATGTCAATATACGACCTGGAAATATAACTATATCACTCTTTTTCGGTGCTTTAAAATTGTTTTTTGACTTTTTGTTTTTTTAGTTCAGATCAGTAGGCTATATAGCTTCATATAAGTGAAATTTTCAAAATTGACAACATTGAAAATGTCTCATCCTAAGGGGTCCCTTTAAATATAAAAAATATTAAAAATAAATGGTTAAACTTCACGCTTAAGCATTATTACTTAATAATGTTTAGATTATTTGTAAAAAAAAATATATATATATATATATGTTTTTATAAGAGCTCTATGTCATGGAAATGTGGAAAATGGCATGTCCCCAGAGAAAATTCCACTATTTGAAACTTTACTGTAGGATACAAATCCACAATATAATTCTAATAATTACATTTCATGGCTAGACATGGTTCACCTTAACTAATCAATGATCAAAATTCGACCTAAAATTGATATCATTATATTTAATTTTGATGAATATACATGTCCCCACATTTGCACTCTACTCCGTTACCATCATTGTAGCATGCCCCATCAAGTGAATAATCATAAGCTAAAATTATATCAAGTGTAGTTTGACACACTGAATGGCATTATACGAGTTTTTCACCTTGAAATAATTAATATTGTTGAGTGACAAGTTATTCGAAACAAGTATTACCAAAACGTTAAGAAATATGCTTTTGTTTTTACTACTCCGTTCCTAGCATTGTGGGTCTAAAAATGAGTTGGTTTTATGCTTGCATGCCTAGAATAGTTGCTATGGGGACTATTTCCAACTGTATGATATATCTTTGAAATATTGCCCATATATTTTCATTAATCCCAAGAATACTAATAATTTTACTACTCCGTTCCACTCTACTCCGTTACCAAAAAAGGGAACGGAGTAGAGAATTGCCAATTGTATGGGTTTTACAGTCATAATGATTGATGATATAGTCTTTTAAAACATTGCTCATTGTCCCCATATAAATAGAGCACCCATGTATGATCGATGTTATGATAAGAGAATATACATTTTATATTTATGTCAAGCCAAACATTTGGTAACGGAGTTTTGAGATACGATTGTTTAATATCGAGCTTCAATAAGGATATCACGTTTAAAAGTGTGATGTCAAGCTTAAAGCTGCATAGCTGTTTTGTTTATTTCGATAAAAATAACATAAAAAGTACAAAACAATCATTCATATTGTCTTAAAGGCCTTATAAATGCACTAAAACTGGATAAAAATGTAGCGGAATTAGTTCACCATGCGATACACCATCAAGTATTATTAAGTAGGCCTAGTGAATCGGTTTGTTTACAATATGTACGTAATAGTGGTAGGGTTATGGGCCAATATAATGCATCTTCCTGACAGCCAGGCTCGCTGCTCTCGAGGTCGCAGACCGAGCCTTGCTGAATCAGTGTTGTCATACACCTATTGGGGTAGGGAGGATGATTTAGATATTGAATATTCATTAATTTTTCACCCAAATGCCAACTTAATGTTGGCCCACCGTCTGCGACATTGGCTCAACCTTAATCCAACCCTGCCGCATGTAACGTCTCGTGTCTGGTGAGATGTGGTGGGAGCTGTCTGTGATACTTCCTGTGAAATTCTAGGCCACCAGACATGTGCTGCTTTATGCAGGGCCGGCGTCGTAGTCAGTGGCCCTGCATTAAAGCAGCACTCATGCCAGAGGTCAAACTTGGGTCAAACAGAAAAAATCTTTCTTGAAAGTCCCCACTCCAATAGATGGTTTTAACACTGATTCAGCAAGGCCTCGGTCTACGACCTCGGGAGAAGCGAGCCTTGTGTGGGAAGATGATATAATGTTACATTGGACAACACCAAACCGCCTCATGGCAAGCACTAGACGTTGAACTGAATCGGCATAATGTTGGGCCAGTACTGCAGTGATGGGCCGATATTAGTCTGCCATTGGATCAATGCCTCGTGTTATCTGAGATACAAAGCCCAAATAACCGGGTATCTCAAAAAACCCCTCAACCCCCTCGACCCACGACCCTCGACCCACGACCCTCGACCCTCGACTTAATTTTAAAAACAGTTTTTGTTTGTTTATATAGTTATAACTTCTGTATAATAATAACATTCGGGAAATTTATATAGGCCTACTGTGATGCTAACCTGGCTATCAAGTGATGTTTTCTGATCGTCTGCTACGCTGGTCCAGCATTCACCCGACGTTGCTTTAATGTCTCTTGTTTAATGGGTGGCCATCGAATATAGTTTTATGAATAGGCCTACACTTAGGCCTACAGCTGGCCAAACACATGTTGGGTCACTGTTTAGGACGCTTGTCTAACTTTAACTGTTATGTATATTAACCCAAGCATGGGATTAAAGGCCTCTTGTTTTTTTGGTGTGTAAAAAACACTTGCCAGTCATATATCACCTGGCATATCACTCCCCAGCTTCATTCAGTCACACGCTTTGGCACCGGCATCGCAAGCGGTGGGCCAGCGTTACAGAAGTTAGGCCAGCAAAAATCCAACATTGGTTTAATGCTTATTGTTTTATGTGCTTAGCTATCATTGGACTGGAACATTGGCAGTCTATACATGTATACGCCTAATCAGGGGCGTAGCCAGAAATTATTTGGATGTACGCACGAATTAGCGTCATCTTTTATTGGTGTATATCTCAATGACTTATGTGCATATGATATTGAATATGAGACGAGCGCAGCGAGCCGAATTTAGCAGCTGGGGGCTTGTTTTTTGTTTTTGGTTGTTTCTGAGTACATTTGAGATTAATTTGTGGAGATATAATTGAGTAATTGTTAATTGTCCACCCGGCTCCATCTCTTGATCCGCTAATGCCACCCCCGAACTTTTTTGTATTTCCGACAACTTTTAGATTCAATTTCCTTGTCCTTGGCAACATGATTCACTATTAATTTTTTGTCTCGTGTGTTTGTAAACGTTATTCAATTAATATACATTTTATCTGAGCCTACTATCCATGATTTTTGCGAACATATACTTATGCCCATCAATGGGAAATTCCGTCTACTACAAAATTTAATTTGTGGAAAAATGCTAAGCTTTTAGTGAATATGTGAAAAAAATGGTAGGCCTATAACATACCCCAATAATTTCTGTCCTAATTCACATAGATTTGATTTCGATTTAATATATGAGATTGGCATCCTATAAACATTTTTTTACTCTTCATATGAAAAGTTGCATTTTTTTTCCCGCGTATAAATTCTTACTTTTGCCAACAAGAAAAGGCTTGCGATGGGCGCATCTGCATAAATACATATGAAAATAAGATTAAGGAACCGTCATTTAATTAAAATAATAAATTTCAAGTCTAATTTGAACGCTCAAATAGTCTCAAACACTTCAAGCCCCCACGATGCATCAAAGCATCATTTTGCATCTCTGCAAAATGACTTAAGTTCCTAAAACCTAGCGGTTTAGAACGAAAATATTCATAGAACTGCCTAATTTAATTTGCTACCCACTTCAAGTAATCAAGTACCGGTAATCTGTATCCACTACAATTAAGGCGAGAATTGGGACAGCAATATGCGGCTTGTAGGCTACCGGTAATGGATGAAGATGACACTGGTAACTTCAGGATTGAAAGAGTTAACTGTGTTAAATTATCTCCCTCAGGTAATCGCGCTATGTCACTTTTATCATGGTTAGGTTACATAGTATTACTACGGCAGGCAAACATATAGTAATGTTTGCCCGTCGTCTGTAAATGTATTAAGATAGGCCCCCTATATTAATTCCTGTAAAATGTGAAAATAACACTCAATTTCTTAAAACTTATGTTTTTAGGCTGTGCCAGGTTGTAGGCCTACGCACGTGCGTACGTGCGTACATGCTGGCTACGCCACTGCTAATAAAGTGCCCGCATATATTGCGTATCGTGCCTCTATCCAAAATAATATACACGAGGCTTTCAGCCAATGTTAGGCCAGCGTCGCAGACGGTGAGCCAACATTGACCTGATATTATTTCCCGAATTTTAAAAATAGACTACAAAAAAAACAATAAAAAAATGAAGTCGAGGGTCGAGGGGGTCGAGGGGGTTTTCGAGATATCCCAAATAACCAGTGATAGACGTCCTGAGAGTAGGTCAAAAAACTGTTGGGAATCGGTTACAGTAAAGTCGGATGTTTTAAATATTATTTTATTTTAGCCTACCGCATGGGCGATTTAGGCTATATCACCGTATGTGATAATTTACGATAAAATAAAATTAAAGCTGCATAACTGTTTTGCTTATTTTAATCAAAAGATTAATCTCTGGTTCCTCCCTTCGACAATGGTGCTAATGCAGCTCCCGTATCAATGCAGGCTCTGACAGCAGTGCAGGCACTGATGTTGGCTGTGGTAGCCTTGAAACAACCGGCAATAGAGTGTTAGACACTGTGTGTTTACTTGGGATGAATGGAGTTAATAACCCTTAGCTATTGTTAGCTCCCGCCGTCACCGTAGGTGAGACGGAGGGAGCTATGGATTCTACCTCCGTTTTTTTTGCCTCTTCTTTTGCCTATAACTTTGTAAGAAAATAAGCTAGGATAACAATTTTTGGTATGTGGGTTACTTCCAGGTGGATAATGGACAGGTTAAAATATTTTTAATCTGAATCCAATACGCAAGGTCGCAGAGGAGAAAATGATGATGTTACGGCGTTGGGCCGTCCGTAAACAATTCGTAGCCGGAGCATATCTCTGAAAGTACTTGTCCGATTGTCTTCAAATTTTACACACAACACCCCTCGGGGGTCTAGTTGTGCCGTTTGGGGTATTTGAACTTTGACTCACTTCTGGTTCAGAACTATGACCTATTTAGACGTTTTGACGCGCACTTCGTTTCCGGAGCAGATCTCGAAAAGTACTGGGCCGATGACAGTCATATTGCACATACATGTTCTCTAAGGTCCCTAGTTGTGCCTTTTCAGGTTTTTGGACCTTGACCTTGAAGTTGAAGTTGACCTAATTTATAACATCGGTAAATCCGACTGAAAGATTTTGCTAAATATCATGAAAACCGCTCGAGATATCTACACCATTACTATAAAACAAATTGTGAGGTTTCAGGAGAGGATGCATCTTGAAAAATTTCAAGTCGATAAAATTAAAAATGGCCGCCTATCGGCCATTATTCACCTCGACAGGCCTGATATTGCGGAATATCATGAAAACCACTCAAGATAGCTACACCATTAATATCAAATAAATTGTAAGGTTTCAGGAGAGGATGCATCTTGAAAAATTTCAAGTTGATAAAATTCTAAATGGCCGCCTATCGGCCATTATTCACCTCGACAGGCCTGATATTGTGGAATATCATAAAAACCGCTCAAGATATCTACACCATTACTATAAAACAAATTGTAAGGTTTCAGGAGAGGATGCATTTTGAAAAAAATCAACTCGTCCAAGTTCAAAATGGCCGCCAATCGGCCATTATTCACTTTCACATGGCCGTTATTTGGTAAACCGTGCTAGATGGCTAGACCATTACTATAAAACAAAATGTATGATTTCAGGAGAGGATGCATCTTAAAAAAAATTGACTTGATAAAATTCAAAATGGCCGCTTATTGGCGATTCTTTACTTTCACATGGCCGATATTTGGTCAACCGTGCTAGATGGCTAGACCATTACTATAAAACGAAATGTGAGATTTCAGATGAGGATGCATCTTGAAAAAATTTGACTTGATCAAATTTAAAATGGCCGCCTTTTCGGCCATTATTCATTTTCACATGGCTGATATTTGGTAAACCGTGCTAGATGGCTAGACCATTACCTGATTACTATAAAACAAAGTGTGAGTTTTCGTGGGAGGATGCACCCTGAAAATTTTTAATCAGCATTATTTACCTCGATAGGCCTGATATCAGGTAAACCGTGCTAGATAGCTAGACCATTACTATAAAACAAAATGTGACGTTTCGAGAGAGGATGCCTTTTAAAAACTTTCGACTCAATCTAATTCAAAATGGCCGCCTATCGGCCACTATTTACTTTCACATTGCTGATATTTGGTAAACCGTGTTAGATAGCTGGACCATTACTATAAAACAAAATGTGAGATTACAAGAGAGGATGCATCTTGCAAAAAAATTGACCTGATCAAATTCAAAGTGGCCGCCTATCGGCCATTATTCAATTTCGCATAGCCGGTTTTTGGTAACCGTACTAGATGGCTAGACCATTACTATAAAACAAAATGTGAGATTTCAGGAGAGAATGCATCTTGAAAACTTTTGACTTTATCAAATTCAAAATGGCCTAATAGCGGCCATTATTCACTTTTACATGGGCGATATTTGGTAAACCGTGCTAGATGACTAGACGATTACTATAGAATGAAATGTGAGATTTCAGCTGAGGATGCATCTTGGAAAATTTCGACATGATCAAATTCAAAATGGCCCCCTATCGGCCATTATTTACTTTCACATGCCCAATATTTTGCAAACTGTGTTAGATGCTAGTCCATTACTATAAAACAAAATTTGAGGTTTCGGGGGAGGATGCACCCTAAGTTTTTAACTAATTTATATCGAATTCAAAATGACCGTAAATCAGCTATTAGTTACCTCGATTGGCCTGATATCGGGTAAACCGTGCCAGATAGGTAGACCATTACTGGGATACTGATTAGGATCATTAATTTCAATGGAGGTTTGCAATCTCTGACAGACTTTCTAGTTCTTATCTTATTCTTAGACTGGGCTTCTTAGACCTAGTTGTCTTGCGTCTTGATTTTTGACCTAGCCTAGGACTACATTATTAACCCTACACAAAATTGCCTAAATCAAATTCTAATTCGGAGCGGGAGTTCCTGGATTTAGGTAGTCTTGTTACTCTGGGGAATATCCGACCCGAGGATAGCGGAGCTGCGCGAAATGCCGCGGAGTTCCAGCATTAAATTGCACAGCAAAACCTAAGTCCCCGGCCGTCTGGGCATGTCTGGGGGTAGATCCCCTAGACATGGCCAGAACCCCTTATCGGAGGAAAACGCTCTCAATAACCCACCATGCCCTATCACCCCCACCCTCACATCATAGCCTACATCATTCATCTCATCAATTGACTACAACGTTTATATCCTATTACAATGTCACTTAAAAGACCAGTTGTGCCGAAAAGTGACGTAAAGCAATGATTTACTACTACCACTACTACTACAGTATGCCTACATATATAGCACTGATGTTGACCATAGTAGCCTCACAGTCACATATGCCTTTTAGCCTAGACCTACATGAAATGTTGAATAATTGATTTAAATATGCTAACGTTACTATGAGCGGTTAGCCCATTGTACATTCTACAATTTTTTACTTTTCTAGACCTTGTGAACGCGTTATTTCATGAACCGAGGATCCGAATGACGCATGATATTGTAACATGTTGGCACTTAACTCTTTGACCTGGAAAGGTTCTCGTCACTGTTCAGTGATAAAAAAAAAATGGTAGCCATTTATAACTTTTCCATAGTCTAGGCCTACTTCGTGAATGCGTTAAAATCTCAAGAACCGCAGGTCCGAATCGATCCTGATTTTATACTGGGTAGATCTATAGGCCTATAGACAATAGCCTGCCTGCTTGACCGCGAAATGAAAACGGTTCAGTGTTTTTTCTCATAACCCGCTTGTCCCAATGACATACGATTTTGTATGTAGGCCTATAGGCAGTTAGGCCTATCTCTAAATGAATGAGTTTTCGGCATGGTTTAGTGATATTAATAAAAATGGCGGCCATTTTAACTTTTCCAGACTTTGTGAAGGCCTTATCTCAAGAATCGCTTGGCCGAATCAACCTTGATTTTGTATATTTATAGCTAGGGGCCTACAGGCACTTGCCTGCCTTACCGTGAAATGAAAACGTTTTCGTCGGGGTTCAGTGATCTTCATAAAAAGTTCAGTGATATTTCCCGTCGGTATTTCCCCAGCAAACACAAAAATCTGTATTTATAACACTCGATCAATCACTCACTCGCAAACTCACTCACTCATTTAGTAGGCTACCTATTTAGGCCTACATCCCGTCCCGAGAGAAGGACATGAGAATGGCCGCTGGCGTAACAAAACACGGGCAGGCTATGATCATGGCTATGGGGCCTGAGGATGTCCAGGGAGGTGTAAAGCTCTTCACACCTCCCTGGGATGTCCCAACGTTAAAACCTTAGTCTGATAGTAATTATCATAAAATCAACGTGTAGGCCTACACACGCGGGTATTTAACCCTGGTCGCCTGCGTGACAGGCACTAGCTCTACCATGAGCGTCATGGCCTACAAAACCACCACATGCCTTGTACACCAATGCATCTGCCCTTTAAATTGTAAAATTCAAAGACCAATAGTTCTACCAGAAGCACAGTAGCCTAATGTCCAGCCTATAGTTCATTTCCACTTTTTGAAAAAAATCAGGTATCGAGCCTGATTGGCAGAATGTCAAAAAGTTCAGCAAAACAAGAATATGCCCTAAGCACTGCTAAGCGTGTGTGCACCTTGGTCACCGAAGTTACGAGTAGGGTAAGATGGTGTAATATGAGCATAGTAGGTAATATGAGCACTGGCTGTAATATTCTAAATAACAACGAGAATTGGGTAAATTTGGTTTGTAATATAGTCATGACACGGCCATGAGCTTGTTCAATTTTTAGAAAGTTTTTTGAAAAATTAGTCCAATTATGACAAAATGAAGTTTTTGGGCTGTTTAATTAAGTCTCCATCCACTATGTGGTGGAGACTTATTGTTTTAGTGCTGTCTATTTTATTATTATTATTCTTTTCAACAATTTTTTTTCTGAATACTCTGATAGATTATCCTGTTTAAGTTCGAAAATCAGCTAATTTGCATATCCAAGATGGCCACCATGGGCTAATTTGCTAATTTGCATATCCAATATTCATCCTATCTTCCGAATTTTTTTCTAAATAGGGTAGGGTGGGGCAAAACGCCTACCGTAAGCATTTTAATCTGTAGTTATGTACTACCAACCTCTAGGAAAACATGTAGGTTAGTCCAGCATACGTTGGATACTAAATTGCACTATCCACTACCCTGATGTTCCATTCCCTATTTTTTTTATTTTTGTTCTCGAAATGCAAAAATACAAAAAGACACAAGTGGGTGTTTTGCCTCACACCATGGGGCAAAACGCCTTTTGGCACGGGCAAAACGCCCATGGTGGGCGTTTTGCCCCATCCGCTACCTAACATAATAATACACTGTCCATGACATTAGGTTGACCATATTAACAGTGGTTAAAGCAAATTCAATAGAAAGACAGGTTCAAGTGAAAGTCAGACGGACTAGCAGTAGCCTGAGTGTGAAATGGGCCAGCAGTAGCCTGAGTGTGAGACAGGCCATGCAGTAGCCTGAGTGTGAGATGGACCGGCAGCGTGAGACAGGTCAGTAGCCTGAATGTGAGACAGGCCAGAAGCCTGGGCGTGAGACGGGCCAATAGTAGCCTGGGTGTGAGATGGGCCAGCAGTAGCCTGAGTGTGAGATGGGCCACCAGTAGCCTGAGTGTGAAATGGGCCTAGTAGTAGCCTGAGTGTGAGATGAGCCAGTAGCCTGAGTGTGAGATGGGCCAGCAGTAGCCTTAGTGTGAGGTGGGTCAGCAGTAGCCTAAGTGTGAGACGGTTCAGCAGTAGCCTGTGTGTGAGATGAGCCAGCAGTAGCCTGAGTGTGAGATGGTCCAGCATTAGCCTGAATGTAAGATGGGCTAGCAGTAGCCTGGGTGTGAGATGATCCAGCTGTAGCCTGAGTGTAAGATGGGCCAGCAGTAGCCTGAGTGTAAGATGGGCTAGCAATAGCCTGAGTGTGAGATGGGCCATTTGCCTGAGTGTAAGATGGGCTAGCAATAGCCTGAGTGTGAGATGGGCCATTTGCCTGAGTGTGAGATGGGCCAGCTGTAGCCTGAGTGTGAGATGGGCCAGCAGTAGCCTGAGTGTGAAATGGATCAGTAGCCTGAGTGTGAGATGGGCCAACAGTAGCCTTAGTTTGAGATGGGCCAGCATTAGCTTGAGTGTGAGATGGGTTAACAGTAGCCTGAGTGTGAGATGGGCCAGCAGTAGCCCGAGTGTGAGATGGGCCAGTAGCTTAAGTGTGGGATATGCCGTGTCAGCATTAGCCTGAGTGTGAGATGGGCCAGCTGTATCCCGAATTTGAGCTGGGCCAGCAGTAGCCTAAGTGTGCGATGGGCCAGTAGCCTGAGTGTGAGACGTGCAAGTAGCCTGAGAGTGTGATGGGCCAGCAGTAGCCTGAGTGTAAGATGGGCCAGCAGTAGCCTGAGTGTGAGATGGGCCAGCAGTAGCCTGCGTGTGAGATGGGCCAGTAGCCTCGAGTAGCCTGATTACGAATCCAGATCATGATCACCCATTAAATTATTTATGATAGTCAAAAGGGGCAAAACGCCCACCTGCCTGGGGCAAAACGCCCACGTGAGCGTTTTGCCCCATACCATGGTAGGCGTTTTGCCCCAATTGGAAACAGAAGAAGTTTCTAAATGTTGTCACGTGACCATGTATATCTTTCAATGGACACCACATTGCATCGGTAACCAACAGTAGCTTCGGATGTACCCCGGTTACTAGTGGTTCTCAGTATTCCTTGGGCCTTGAGAGACTATATAGTACTGCTCGCATTTACTAAGGATTGTGTTACATTATGTACTTAGCATGTATACACATTTACTGTTACAAATGGTCGACATTTTCATTGAAAATGTGGCAGCAGTTATTTAAGAATTACATGAGACTATAAAATCACGTGGAATGACGTCATAATAGCGGTAGGCGTTTTGCCTCACCTGGGCGTTTTGCCCCACCCCACCCTACCCTTTGATTGATTATCCTGTCTGAGTTCGAAAATCAGCTAATTTGCATTTATATTCAACATGGCCGCCATGGGCTAATTTGCATATCCAAGATCGACGTAAACGTTCTCCAGTCGCCAATATTCATCCGATCTTCGCGATTTTTTTCCTGAACACCCTCTGATGGATTATTCTGGTTGAGTTCTAAAATCAACTAATTTGCATATTCAACATGGCCGCCATGGGCTAATTTGCATATCCAAGATCAACGTAAACACACTCCAGTCACCATTATTCATCTGATCTTCGCGATTTTTTCCCTGAACGCCCTTTGATGGATTATTTTGCTTGTGTTTGAAAATCAGCTAATTTGCATATTCAACATGGCTGACATGGGCTAATTTGCATATTAAAGAGCGAAGTAAACGCTCTCCAGTCGCCAATATTCATCCGATCTTCGTCATTTTTTCCCTGAACGCCCTCTGATGGATTATTCTGCTTGTGTTTGAAAATCAGCTAATTTGCATATTCAACATGGCTGAACACCCTCTGATGGATTAGCCTGTCTGAGTTAGAAAATCTGCTAATTTGCATATTCAACATGGCCGCCATAGGCTAATTTGCATATCCAAGATCACCGTAGGCTAAACACTCCAATCGCCAGTATTCATCCGATCTTTGCAATTTTTTTCTCAACACTCTCCGATAGATTATCTTGGTCGAGTTTGAAAATCAGCTGATTTGCATATTCAACATGGCCGCCATGGGCTAATTTGTATATCCAAGATCGATGTAAACGCTCTCCAGTCGCTAATGTTCATTAGATCTTCGCAATTTTTTTTCTGAACACCTGATGGATTTTCCTGGTTGAATTCGAAAATCAGCTAATTTGCATATATCCAAGATGGCCGCCATGGCACTTATGTTATATAGCCCCATCGTTACTGCATTAGCAATAAACTTTTAACTGTGGAAGGTGGAGACTTTCATATTTGCCATGCAAATATAAGATCTAGTTAAAAAAATGCAATTACATTTGATTTGCTCGTACGTCCACAGATCACTAGGTATCATGAAAGAAATGTGGGTAAGTGCTAACTATAGTGGTTCTTAGCAAGAAAAGGGACGATAAAAAAGTGATTTAGCATGTTCTTGACCCCATTGGGCTTGCTACCACCCCCCCCCCCCCTCCTTCTACTGGGGTAATATGACCACCCTGTTTCAATCTATTATGAGCGTTGTGCTCATAATACCCCTAATACAAGATATATGAAAAAATAGTATGCTCATAAGGCCCTAAAGGTGTTATACAGTGAAATGAGAGGAAACCATTCCAACCACTTACATTTAATGAAAAAAAATATCTCTGCTTTAATGCCATTTGGGTCATATCAAGGTACATGAGTGCCACTTCCATTTAGTAAACTACTCATAAAACCCAAAATGTTTTTTTTTATGACAAAGTTTTCATATTACCCTATTGTCAAATGGTAATTAATTACGCATGCCCACATTCCCACACAACACATGCTCATATTTGCCACACGCATGGGGAATATGAGCATGTTTTCAAAATTATATTTTTTTTAATTTATTATTTTATTATATTTAAATTGGGTTATTTAATTATCATGATTATTATGAATTACTGCATAATTGTACTAACATTCGATCAAATCAAATTTGAATTTTTCCACTTCATTTATTTGCCCAACATCGCTGATTAACGTTAAGGTGCTCATAATACCCATCTTTACCCCATAAACATGATAAAGGGAAAGGTGGAAAGATGTCCCTTATCCCTGTGGTAAGATGCCCCCCGGGGTACTTTGCCCCAAGTGTGTGATAAGATGCCTCTTTCTGTCATTATACATTGCCGCTCAAAATATCTTAGCAAATAATTTGGAATAAGTCATAAAATTTATCATGGTTTATGTTCCCCTCGTTTACCTCTATGTGAGCATAATTGCGGACAATATATTCAGCTGTAGGACGTAGAGCCTTGCCCCATGCCTATTACATTATCACACCAAGCTGCCAAAATTATTGAATTCAGTTACCATAGAGAATATATTATTATAATATAAATAAACTGATAAGGTAGCCTACCGGTAGTCGAGTTGTATTTTTACTTTGCGACATATCGACATGAACAACTGGATTTTGATATACAGGTAGACCCTATATTATGTTGAAATTCTTTTTTCAAATTCTGCACCAAAGTAACAACTGGTGCGTTAAGTTCTTTCTATAGAGAAATACATTTTTCTCCTGTCAGCCCTAGAAAGACTTAGCCATAGGCTATTATTATATTATCATGATGATTAGAGGTGCCCTGGGCCTACTTCTATGTAATATGCCACCCTTAAACCACCAGATAGATAAAGATACATAATATAAAATACATCACTTTATAATATATTTTTATCCTTATAAAAAACAACCCCATCTATATGCTTTATTACATTTTTGTGTTGACAGCGTGGAAGCTCTTCATCTAGTGTTTGGTCTGGATCATCATATTCGCATGCTTCTACGTTCGCACCTCCTCCTGCTGTCACCACCATGGCAGATAATGAGAGGGGGGTACTGGAAGCAGCCGAGTACTGCGTGACACAGGTTATGAACCAGCCACCCCCAGCTGACAGTAAGTTCCATAACGTTATATAACAATAGCGTCGCATGAGCTTGTAGAAAGATGTGTTCATTTGAGGCCCACATTGTACAATTTGAACACTAGCGAGGTGGGATCAAAATGACACTGGTATGGCTCAAATACAATATAATCAGAACTTCGGTACAAATGCCGTCCTCTTAGAAAAAGTTCGTCCTTATTATGTTGTCTAAATGTTAGCTGGTGGTAGACGAAATCCCTAATTTCTAATTATTGACAACCATGTCAAAAATAAGAAATACGGGAATTTCGTCTCTATATCTAGCCTAACTGGTAAGTGCACAGCACAAAAATTAAATAACTTTTGCAGTTCTAGTGTATGGACATGTTTACATCATATGGTCATTTGAGGAAGCCAAAATAAAATCACCGATTTTTTTATGATTTAAGGTTAGAGTCTACTTACCTTACCAAAAACTATCCTGTCTGACCAATCCAATTTTTTCTCGGATTTTTTATTTTTTTGTTTATCTTGACAAGACTCCTAAGGTCAATAACGTTTTCTGTAAAGACTATAACATGTATAATAAGATACATTGTTTAATTTCCGATCCACACATACCATCATAACATATCATACATACATGTATTTATTTATTTTCCTTACAGATCGAGTTTATTGTAATGCAACGTGGGACACTTGGGGGTGCTGGAACTACACACTGGCAGGCACCCGTAGCTACATCCCATGTCCCTGGTATCAGACGGGATTTGATCCAACGCGTAAGTAGCCTAGGTCTACTACTTTTTGTACTTGTTAAGTGTTTGTTAACCAAACCTGAGACATTGACCCAATATATTTTTCAATGTAGTTTCAACATTAAAACAACATTGTGTGAACGTTACGTGTTTTGCTGGGTTAATACTGATGATTCACTCTGATCATGTATTGACTCATCATTACTCATGACTCTTTTTTTTCCTCAGTTTTTAAATCGCATTAGAACCTTTTTATCATGTTTATTGATGTAAATATTTCGCAAACAAAATGCAAATCTGATTAGCGAATGGGCGGGCCGGAGCTACAGGATTGTAGTGTCATTTCTGTGAAATGTTCTGATAACCTGATAACCATAATAGTTTGTTTGATAGGGGTGGCCACAAAGGATTGTAATGAAGACGGCACATGGTGGATTTCTCCCCGCAGTAACAGAACCTGGGCGAATTATACCACATGTATCGACGCATCATCACTGGCGGTAAATTGACTTAAAATAAATTTACATCACATTTTCAAACTTTCGCATTAAAAACAGCTCTAATAAAAAACGTATTATCTTTATTATTAAACATGAAATTTAAAAAGCTCAACTGTTCAGTAAACACGATACGTTAAAACAATATTTTTTTAAGTTGACCCACCGTTTACGACGCAGGCCCAACATTATATTATCAACATTGGTTAAATGTGTCGTGTTTACTGGGTGATAATAGCATATAGGTAAATATATGTATATTATTGATTATATTAATTAATTTATTGTCAGATGGGCCAGAAAACCATTTACTTGTCCATATCTGGTTACGTGATCTCCATAGCAGCACTTGCCATCTCACTCTTCATATTCATGTATTTTCGGTAAGTGGACTTCCCAACTGTACGACTTTATTATCAACTAAAATGTCATGTTTCAGGAAGGGGTTATTCCTCAAATTCCATCAAATTCAAAATGTCAGATTGGCGGCATGTACATATTATATATATGTATGTATGCTGTCAAGAATACATAAAGGCAAAGAATGTACAACTTAAAACATGCTGATATTTGGATTTCTTACATGTATTGAAATTACCACCAGACTATAGATTTTAATTATTAAAGCTTATAATTGAACATAAGTATCTCTACTTTCCCGTGACGAGCACAGTAAAGAAAATCTGTTGTGAAATATATTCAACACAGGTCTATTGTTGATAGTACTGATGAAATTGCGTCATTTTGATAAAATGGCCTTTGGAATTCGAAAGGGTAATTTGTACACGTTTTTGAAAGAACACAATATTGGATTAAATTCAATAAATATTAATTTCGCTTTCACTTTTTTAATAAAAAAACGTATAGTTCCCACATTTTATATGCTTTAAAATTGATGTCATCTCACGGAGCTTCTTTGACGGATAAAAACGCAAAACATCCCATTTTATCAGTGCCGAAACATCCCAACGCGAAGGCGAGCGCGGAGGGAAGCTGTCAAAACTGTTACATTTTTTCTCGCGTCGCGTGACCACAATCTGGCATCAGAACAGAGAAAAACGCCTCACATTTCGCGTTTGTTTTCGCGTTGGTGTCTAGTCAGGCTGGCGAATTTTGTGTCTCTCGTGAGTCGTCGCGTCTCTTGTCACGCGCATCGCGTTTGCGTGTGCTTTGCGTTTGCGTGTGCTTTGTACTTTGGAAGTATGCTTGTTAAATTTCGATTTGTGGTTTATTTTATGATGAAATACACAAGGGCTGACCATGCAGAGTAGCTAATTAATAATCTATTGTGCTCCCTACATGTTCTAGACAAAGATATTAGTTGCCTAAAGCTCAATTCTCCGTACCATTTATTCATGCTGATTAACAGTCATTTTTGATAGCAGCTCACCATGCTTACTGGCATTTTTTTTAAATTTTAATTGGGCATTTTTCGCCAAGAAAATTCTACGTCAGATTATTTTTTAATTAGTTTATTATCTCCATAAAGTTTCCCATAAAACATAGTCGCAGACGAGTGCTCTGACAAGACAGCACTTGCACGTATGGAGTCCCGATCCTGAGTAAAGAGGCCGGCACAGATTTCAAAATTCCCGATCTTGACCCTTATTCTGCTGAGTTAATTTATTTAAATTTACAAGCACTTGAGGTTGTGTCTCGCTACCGCGATCCACAACCTCGAGTGGTTGAAAATTACTACTATTTGTTTAATTTGAGACAACATATTTACAAATCCTGATATTAAAAAAGTCAATTTATTTCCAATAACTGATTTAATCGGCTAATAGTAATAAAACAGATTAAAAACGACTTTTGTCGTGATTAGCAGACAAAATGTTAACGTTATGTCCAAACTAAAAAGGGGGATCCTGAGTCCCCTCAGCTGATCGTAAAAGGTACACTCCATTACGTACAAGGCCAATCCCAGCAAACACAATACATTTACCCCATGTTGTTTTAAGGTTGGCAACGTCGGTCTAGAATTAAAACAAAATTTGGTCAATGCCTCGTGTTTCTTGTCATCATGGATCAATCCAATTCACCAGGGGGCTCTGGCGTCGAGCCCCCAGTTAAATATGACTAAAGCAATATCCCAGCAAATACGTCGTGCTGATGGTCGTGACAAAATGTAACTTGTGATCTATTGGTGTTGCTTGTAGAACAACTGGACCGACATGTAGTATATTAGGCCTATGTGTGTATGCATACATACCCAGCAAACACCATACACTGAGCCAATGTTGGTTCAATGTCGGGTCAGCTTCGCAGGCGATGGTCCAACATTGATCCAGCGCTCACTCAGTGTATCGTTCTGACCAGGGCAATGTGTTTTTATCTCCTGTTAACAATTTAATTTTATAATTGTGTCATGTGATCGTGTTACGCTTTGTGAACTGTTCGCAGAATGATGTTCAACTTCATTCTAATGATTACTATGTTTAAGCTGATTAACACTGACAATATTGTGTGTTTTCAGTCAGTTACAATGTGATCGTGTTACGCTTCATAAACATCTCTTTGTGTCTTATATCTTAAACGGTATTGGCTGGATATTATACTATTCACTAGCCGCTCTTAATGCCGATGTCCTTCTCGGTAATCCAGTAAGTATATAACACTATTTTCAGAGACTTTAAAATAGAAAATGCTTACATAATAAACATACAATATGGACAGTCGGGTGCTTTTGACATTGTCAATATTTTTATTATGTAATTTAATTCACATTTTATCACACGTATTTACGTAATTTGTAGTGATTTTGAAATAAGGTTAATCATGCTAATCCGAGGCACAAGACTTATTACTCTCCTGTCAAATAACATGTATTTTATCATAATAAGTTGAATGTGCTTTAGATAATAAAATTAACACATGTATGTTTTTAAATCTGTTATCAATTTTAGAAACACTATACCACCCGAATAATTACCGTGACATGCTACTAAATCATGCTAAGTCATTAATTTATGTATTTATTAGCCTATGTTACCGATCTCATTGATATCAATCCCAGAGTTTGCAAACTCAAGTGTTTTCTATACCATTTGATACTTGAAATCAATGTCTTTAGGCCTACCTATGAAGAATATATCACTAATAGCAGTGTCCCCAACAATTGAAGACCGCATGTTCGTTTATTCATAGTCTATAAGTTTATTGCTGGCTCAGCGTCAGAAATTATACTATCAACATATAAACGTTTTTGCTATGGTTCCCGTCAGTGTACCACTTTGGTGTTGGTATTATTGTAGGTATGGTGTCGAGCGTTACACATGCTCACGCAGTATCTAGTGGGTTGTAATTTCTTCTGGATGTTCTGTGAGGGGTTTTACCTGCACACCATCATTGTGGTGGCTTTCACATCGGGCAAGAAACTCCTGATAGGCTGCTTCTTCATCGGCTGGGGTGAGTGAGTAAGACATTCTGAGCGCAATACTACTAAGCACTTTTTCATTATCAGATTATCATGAGCAGTTTGAAGCTAGAATTGTTGACGCAATTATTGCCAGTTTGAAATGAAATGCGATGAAAAAATAATTGTAAATTAAAAAAAGGTTTGTAAACTAGCAAGCACAAAATATTTGTATAACATTTGTACAATGTTGGACCAACGTCGAAGACGGTGGGCCGACGCTGTACACATGTTATACATTATGTTTTGTTTCCTGGGTACTGACTATTGGAGCTAGGTTTGCAATCCCCATGCGCTTAAAAGCTTCACCCGGATTGTAAGAGTTAACATGTTAAGGTTGTGACACAATGTATTAAAATATATACTCGGTACTCCTTTTTGATCATGTAGGTACTTTGAGCTGATGAACAGAGTTAAATTAGCCCTTCAATCTATTTGTATAAACAATGTTAAAGGGACCCCTTGGGATGAGACATTTTCAATGTTATCAATTTTAAAAATTTAACTTATATGAAGCTATACAGCCTACTGATCTTAACTGAAAATACGAAAAAGTCAAAAAACAATTTTAAAGCACCGAAAAAGAGTGAAATAGTTATATTTCCAGGTCGTATATTGCCATGTAAACAAAACAAGTCAGCAATTTACAGCACTTTACACCACAAATCCCCACGTCTTGGACGGGGAGATCAAAGCAATCGCCCCTAATTGGTGTCTGATTGGTGTCTTATAGCCAGGACATGAGGTGATACACCTGCAACACTTATTGTCTGCCCAACGCTGGGCCGACGGCATCACCATGTGGCCCAATGCCGTGGGAAAATTTAACCGTCCTTTAGCAAGTGTTTAGGTGTACAAAAAGTTTGTTTGGGTTTGAAGCGGTTTCATAGAAATGTTGATAAAAAATATTTTTAAAAATCTAAAAATCCTGAAAAAAATAAAATCATGATCTTGGGGATATACTACTTCATTACAAAACTAAAAACGAAAATTGATGTCATCCCAAGGGGCTGCTTTAACCTGTTTACTAACGCGGGCATTTCAATAATTAATTTTAAAAGTCCTATCAAAGTCCTATGTCTTTGTATACAATTACTAAGCTTACATATCTGTGTATGCAGCCTTAGGTCCATTTAATTTAATATAATAACAGTATACATGTAATAGCATTATATTGTTACACAGATTACACGCCGATTAGCTCACCTGTAGCTACTTATAAATTATCACATTATGGGTATTTTCTTCGATCATATAATACAGAATCGCGTCTGCTAAATATGAACACTCGGAAATAACGTTAGAAAGATGTTTATTCCTATATTCATGATAATGAAACACTTCTTCTTTATGTTATTGCAGGTTTTCCTATCGTACCGGTGATCATTTATACAATAATCCGTGCCACTAACGAAGTAGAAAATACAAGGTAAAGCTAAATATGGAAATAAAATGCTTACCACATAGAATTACATAATACCCCAGAAACACAAGAAATTCACCATCTGTTGGTTTGACCTTTTAATCGCCAAATTATTCAATTTGAATTTTCACCCACTTGGAGTTGTGTCTCGCTGGCGCGATCCACAACTTCAAGTGAGTGAAAATTATCCAGATATTTTGCTGATTAATGTCACCTTCTATCTTTAACATGCTCTGAATCTGGTATTTATTGTGCTGATAAAAAAATGTCAAAATAAGAATTTATCCGGGACCGGCGATTAAAGGGTTAATGTCGAGGTACCGTGCGACTCTGCCCAATGTTAAATCAACAATGAGCAAACATCTCGTATCAAATGAGACGTATGCATATGTATCTGTTTTTTATATTAATGATTCCTATGTTATTAGATGAGTTATTTTGTGATAAATGTTACAGATGTTGGTTAGAAATGGGTCCCCTGACTTGGATTATGTTCGGTCCTATTGTCATCACCATCGTGGTAAGTGTTTTCAATTCGCTATCATCTCACAAACATTCAGCTGTATAGTCGGAGACTCTGAGCGTAAGCAATATCCATCTGTCTATTACATGTATATCACTTCTAAGGCTTACTATTTTTTGATAATGCGAGCATTGATAATCTGTGCAACGTAAAATTAACTGATCACCCTGGCTACGTTTAAAATTGGGAGAATTGGCATTATACATCCGAAATTGTATAAAAGTGTGTGCCAATTTTCATCGATTATACATATTGTCACTGTCTTTCTTGTTCTACATACCAACTACGTTATCGGTGGTTATATTAAAATCATTTTAATGTATATGTTTTCAGTCGGAGTCTATCGTTTAATTATGTGAAATGATCTATTATTTTGCAGCTAAACCTCGTCTTTCTGTGTAATATTATACGCGTGCTGATCACAAAGCTGCGTGCAGTCAATTCTCCAGATACCAATCAGACCAGGTGAAGTATATATATGGCCAGGTGACGGGATCTTAGAGCTATCTCACGCGGATTAGTGAGCTGTTATCCCTTTTAGCCGTTAAAGTGCTTTTCAACATTGTTAAATTATATAGATGGATAATATTAAATGTATTATTTTTATAATTTTAGTTTTTTTGTCTTATCGCCCTGTTCAATTACCGATTGATTTGAAAATTTAGATTTACTTTTTTGAAATCACTAGTCAAATCAAATTTTCAAATAATATAATGGGCCTAGAGTATTTTAGTTCCAGTTTTGTCGTCAGTAGGCCTACAGAGCGGATATTACAGTTGTTTTACTTCATTTTCTATTCACTAGCGCTGTATGAAATGAGATCATCTGCAGAAAATTATGTTATTCTAAAATAGCAGTTGTTGTTTTTTTTCTTCAGAAAAGCAGTGAGGGCAATCTTTATCCTTATTCCACTGTTGGGACTGCAGTACATCCTGTTAGTGGCACAACCGGACAATCCACCCGCGAAAAATATTTATATTATGCTGTCTGCTTTTGTCACGTCTTTTCAGGTATGTATTCCTTTAACTCAACTATAAAGTCGTCTATACACATACGAAAATGGAATAACGTCACAGGTGTTTCTTTAAAGCCTCTAGCCTCGAAGCAGGTCGTGTGTGATTGATATGACATGTTTTCTTTACCAGTATTTGAAATGTGTAGATCTGTAGATGAATGGAATATATATTTATTTGCATCTGTTTACATGAACAAACAATTCTGCAAAAAACATTTAAAAAACAAAACAGTATACATGTACTTTACAATCGATTAAACAAATAAAAAGACATACAATGACAAAACAATGTTAATGGTTAAAGAAAGTCTTTGAAAATATAGTATCACTGGAAAAATATAAATGTTGTTATATGGCTTACACTGTCAAGATCATTTGCTTTTATAACAGGGTTGTATAATAAAGAAAAATCAGTCAGTTTTGGGCAAATTTCGAAAATTGGGAAAAGTTGTCTCAAATAAAACAAATAGTAGTAATTGGGTCGCGTTGTATGTTAGTATTTTGCGCGTCACATACAGATACAGATTTGTCGCCCACTTGGAGTTAGAAGGTGCCAAACTGCCACTTAGCACCTTCTAATGCAAATGGGACGATGTGTTCAAGTCAAAGTCTGATATGCATGACATAACATGGTAGGCCTGCTCCTAAACTGTTTTTAGCTTCACCATGTTCACGAGCAAACGACATACATCTGATTGAATCAAATCATTTTTTCATTTTATCTTGTACTATAAATATTAATTTTGTTTCAGGGTATGTTTGTTGCCCTCATCTTCTGTTTCTTCAATGGAGAGGTGAGAATGTAGTAAAATATGAAACCCACAGTGTTGTTTGTGTATTGCTAAAAAACATGTATATCGTTGTTATCAAAAATAATACATAATTGCAAATGAAACATACCGAAACTAGCTTTACCTTAATTAATAAAACATTGTTTTTTATTCACACAGTAATCATCTGCTACAATTTACCTGATCTGTTTTAAAATGTTTACCCAGCAAACAAAGCACATTTGTATAACCTTTATACAACGTCGGCCCAACGTCTTAGACGTTGGTCCGGTATTGTATAAATGTTATGCAAATGTTTTGTGTTTGTGGGTTTAGTTAGAGGATCCACAGAAGTTTTTATTGCGACTATAAAAAACTATTTCAAATCCGTTTTATTTGCTTTGGACAGGTGATCTCTGTGATTAAGCGTAAGTGGGGCCAGCACCGCCTGATGACGGGTGATAGAGGGAGGATAGGAGGACCTAGATCCACCATGTTTACCCAGACCACAGTCAGCGTGGCCGAGCCCACTAACAACCACCAAAATCACAGAAACTCAGAGTGCCGCGTCTCTCCTCCCAAGTCCCCCAGACTATACGAAAACCGCTGCCAGGCTCCAGGAGGCAAGCCACACAAACCCATAGCCAAAACAGCCCCTTTCCGCATTCTGCGTAATGGTCAACAGATACAAGGAGAGCAGCAGTACTGCCTGACAGAGTGTGAAAACAACTCTCCAGAAGACGTCACTGTCTGATTGTCTTATTCATCAAATATACTGCCTTTGGATACATTACATATTTACGTGAATAATTGATTAATGGTCTTGAGAAGTTCAACTTGATTTTGATATTTCAATGAATTCCTGGTCAACCTTAGAAACAGTGCTCTTATGATTGAGTCTAGCTTCTTTATGTGGTTGAATTCCTCAATTGAACTGCTATGTGGGATTAACGTTACTTTAATTGATCGACAATACCCGACTCTAAAGGTTGAAAAGTATACTAAGTTAATTCCAAATGACCATATTCATCAATTACGCTTAACGTATACTGTTGTGTACGAATGAGCTCGGCTGGCACGTGTCTGGTGTACAGACTACACTACTGAAAGTGTCTTGTGTCTTTGGGACCTTCCAGAAGAATTGTTATATCTAATTCAGTATTCTTTCTCATTGGAAGATTGACGCTTGATGACAATCAATATCACTTGTGTGGTCGTCATATTTATCAAGCCCTTTCATATGATTCAACTAAGGCTTCCATCGGAAGTGACACCATGCAGTATGTGAAGTCAACAGAAGTGTAATTTATGTATAAAGTTTATTTTGTATATACTTATGTTGTCATTACAACATCTTAGACTGCTTATGTATGATGGCTTTCGTTTAGTAATTATAAGCAATGAACTGCACGTGTTAAAATACGTTTCAAATGCTGCACTTGCCATTCACCATAGATAAGAAGCAGGTGTTTTCAAAGGCACTGCGCCTTTACTTCACGAAGTAGAAACCGGTGCAATGCAAAGAATATGTGGACTGCTCTTGTATCGATATGGCTTAAGCGAAAGCAGAGTATGTACAATACTGACCGATGGCCACATTGTGTAGAGATATACGTGACATTGACATATAAAGCCTTATCAAAAACACGTTCCATGGGAAAAACTGCACACCTGACGGTTCGTCACCTATGGTAAACTTTGACAGCCAGGTTTATTCATGGAAAAGCTGTAAATATTCGTTTCACTTGTTATTGCCATGTTATAATTGATTTGTTTTCATCTTATGATTAAAGGGACATATCTGGCATCATTTATAAAACCCGTTGATACTAATGTCGACGATTTGGTGTAAGCGTCTTGGTGCATAGCACGTTGCACACAATGCCTGACTGAAACCTGTGCCAACAAACACTAAACATTAGCTCACTGCTGACCAAACGTTCCTGATAGGCCAATGTGATCTGGAAGCCTAACTATGTACTATTGTGTATAGGTAACTGCAAGACGGCGATGGTGAACCCAAGACCCACTTCATTTCGCCTCTATCATTTGTATATACCTCATTGACACCGCCCGAGAACGGATTTATTTTTACATTGATTGGTTCCCTGACACGTGTGTTTACTAGTCGACTTCAGTGATCACCAGAAAAGTTCAGCAGTTATTATCTTCCATGTATAAGCTTGATAAGCTATAAACTTGTTAATACGGTACATCGGACACATATCTAAGCTGGCCGATCGATGATGAAATCCAGGGAATTTGTGAGTGTCCTGACGGAGGTGCCACTCTGCATCTCAAGCTTCCCGTTTCCAATCAAGATGCTGAGAAGGAAAGTCTTTTCACGGCCAAATGCACCCTTCCAGCAGCTAATCAGCCTGCGGAACAACACAATCAGAAGGATTGCAGTACCTTTTCCAGCATCCTTGCTGCGCTCGGATGATCAGCCGGGCCATTCTTTATTTTATGATCTTCCCAAAAGTGCTCCCAATATGTTCGATTGCTAGCCGGCAACCTTCTGTCAAATTTTCAGTGCCACATATTATCGGACATTTCGGCTACAGTCCGTCCGATGCCGAAAGATACAAAGCCCCGGCGGCAGCCATTTGATTTTGGACCGAGCAATTTCAGATTGTGCTTACAATGAGACGGATGTGCCACCACATTGATGTTATTTGAATGAATAAACGTAGATGTACCATCAAAGGGAAAATCAGTTATCATGAATTTATGTGATGTTCTCCTACTCCAATGTATAATTTGTGAAATACTATGTAGTACCGGTGAATCACTACAATCACCATGTTTGATATCAATAATTATTTTCTAATAATCTTTGTATGGTATGCTACATACCAGTGAATTAAAAACCCTCCTAAATTATGTATGGTCACTGTTTGAGCTACATTATAGATATAAGTAAAATAAGTTTATTTCTGTGAAACTATAGACTATGTTTGATTCAAGTTTAATAATGGCGCATATCCTAAATGTGACCTTTTTTTATTACAAGAAACACCACTTTATCCGACGACGTGACGCGCACTATATGAATGAATGGGGTTTACATTCAGGCCACTTTTGTGCACCATAGTGTTATACAACTTAATGTGGTGAAAAAAGGATTGTGGTGGTAAATACTCGGTATGTTGAGATAATGCCATTTTAGATGGCCATATTTTTATGATACAGCCGGGAATTAAATATAGTACAGACTATAGCATTAAACAGTTGAACGCTATTTAAAATTCACTGTTTACGTTTTCTCTTTGTTTAATTCATCGTATTTTTCAACAAATTCTGAATTATGATTCTAAAATATGCCTATGCTTTCGAAATTATATGTCTACACTTGTCTACAATATTTGAAGTCGGAAGACATTGAAGACATTTACTACTGTGTATTATATCATCGATACTCCCAGTTACAGTACCGGTAACAACTTATAGTTATATTGTTATACAATAACATTGTACATATCTTCTTCAAGTATGACACGTAGATGTGTCACTATGGTAGTAATCAGTGTATTAGGGCATTATCTTCGCATAGTGCAGTAAAGTGGAATCAGTCATTAACGCCCACTACTTAGAACAGTAAAGTGGAATCAGTCATGAACGACCACCATTCAGTACAGTAAAGTGGAATCAATCGTACCAAACGACCACCACCTAGTAGCGTAAGATTATTGTAACTATCGGTGAACGACAACCACATAGTACAGTAGATTGCCGTGAACGACCACAAAATACTAAAGTCAATTGTAGCTTAAATTTCGAAACATGAAACGTAGCTAACGTTAGTCGAGGCGACCACCACTTAATACAGTAAAGTGTAATCAGTCATATAAGACCACAACTTCAACCTGAGGACATCATTCCAACAACCATGTTTTTGTTGTTGTTGATATCTTTTACGGTGAGGTCAACTTCATGACATTCTTATGTCATGACCAGAGAATACTTTAATAACACTCTCGGGGGAAATATTAACATTGTTTACAAAAGCAGCGATTGGTGGAGGGATATATATAATTTGGGCTGATAAAAAAGTTGACTGGTGTGGTATCACAAAAAAGCCTGCTCTGTAATAAACAATGATCAAACAGGAATGAGTATTACCACAGGAATACTGAATGAACTAGCCGTCAAGAGAAGCTATCAGATTGTCAATTGCATTTCATAGATAAACTTAGCTTAAGGGACTGGCTCAGGCTAAAATCATCAAAAATCGGTGATTTTATTTTTAAATTCGCAGCACAAAAATTAAAACACTTGCAGTTCTAGTCTATGGACATGTTTACATCATATGGTCATATTAATAAGTCAAAAGAAAATCAACGATTTTTTTATGATTCTAGCCTGAGCTAGTCCCTTTAATAGGACAACTTATTTTTATCGTGGATGTTTTGGAGTCACTCTTCTGCTTAATGCTACTCTCCTTCTGAATTGTTACAGGTATTTTCGTTTGAATTCATTCACGTCAGCTTATTTACAAATGAAAATGTATTTTATATCACCTGGAAACAAAATTCAATGGAGCATGTATTGCAAACAAAAACGTAACGTCGATTCAACGATGTTTTAATGTTAACCCACAATGTCGAGCTATGACGACAATTACCATTTGGTCTTACATTTGCTAGTTTGGTAACTCATTCATTCAATCACGTGATATGTATCAGATAAAGAATATTCACAACGTGTTGATGAGTAACAATAGCCAAAGCATACATACACGAGATGTTCACCTAAAGTTGGGTGAATGTTGCCCGACGTCGCAGACGGACAGCTGACCAACATTAATTCTCAAAGCGCTGAAATATTTTTGTACAAACCATGGAAATTAAATGTTTTTAAAGTTTGAAATCATCATAAATGACTTAGTTACGTCTTTCCGATTCATTTGAATACCTGTGTTATGGGTCTACGGCCATTAGAAATATTTTACTCGACTTTAGGCGTCAGAATCTGACGTCAGATTCTGACGACTAAAGTTGATCCACGCGCTGTAAGAGTTAGATCTACTTTGAGTGAACTTCTCCTGTTTGTTCAGATTCAACCCGACGAATACAAAACAATGGTCTAAATGTTATACAAATGTTTTGTGTTTGCTGGGAATGCAAAGGCAAACTGCAGTAACTAGTGGTTTACTTACTTTTCATTTGCAGTGCCTAATTAGTGTGGTGATTGTTGTCTATCAACGCCGTCACGTACTTGATTGATAAAACGTGTAAAGCGCTATTCTGTGTTAAAAAAATCACTTGTTAAAGATTAAAACGTTATTATCATCCCAGTGTTATGATTTTATAGGATGATGAGCTAACTTACCACGCTTACAGTCTTTTATAGAGTATAATTTGTATATGAAAGTACCACCCTCAATAAAGTATTTGTCTTGTTGATTTTGTGGATAAATATCATTCTTTATTATGGCTCTTAATGAAAATGACAATGTATAGAAGTGTACTTTGTGTTTGTTAAGAATGAAAAATAAATCATTTGCTGGTTGTTTTCTTTTTATCATAGTAGATCACAATTGTTACGTAGGCCTATATATACTTGCCACAAAGATAAACGCAACACGGGTGGAGATACTGGTAAAATATTGATAAAACATAAATGAAAAAGAATGAAAAATATTATCAATTAGTGTCTTTACTTTTATAATGATTTGTCATTACCATAAAAACGGTAAAGACCGACATAAAACGGTAAAGATAAGTATTATACTTTAAGTAAGTATACGTAAGTAAGTTCAGTGTTAATTCAATGTCCCTTTAGTCCCTATGTGTGGGAATATGCAAAGAATTATACTGAAAAGTAGGCCCGCTATATAAAGCTCAAAACCTAATTATTTAACAAAATTATTTATTTACCTTTACAACAACGTCTTTACCGTTAGAAAAACGTCTTTACCTTCTAATGTTATGTCTACCGTTATAAAATTGCCTAATATTTCAGCCATACTGGTAGTAAAGACAAAAAATATCTATAGCATGGTCCCTAATATAATATGCTAATATATAACATGCTGCTTGGCTATTGCGTACTGATGCTTTCCATCAGAAATGCATATGCCTTTCTGATAGTATCCTTTAGGCATACATAACAATTAAATTCGCAAAATCCGATTGTTTTTACAAAATGTCTTTACCAGACAGACAGACAGATATTTTATTGACAGAAAGAAAGTCATTGCGGACTTATTTGTGCATAGAAATGAGAGAGATATATGTACTAACAAGATTGTTATTTGAAATCATGTTAATTAGCATTCCCGTTAAAAATACTAGGTATTTTGATAATATAAATGACTGCTACTTGAAATAAAATTAAAAAGGTATTGCCAAGATAACATAGGGGTCCATCATTTAGTTCCCGGCACCAAAACCCAGGCCCGAAAACATCAACCCAGCTTTGGTTCAAAGCATCGTGCCCGTACTGCCAGCATGCAGGTACCGGCAGGATGAAGTACTGAATAGGACTGAATGGATACTGGCCAACGCTAGCCCAACATTTAACAGACATTGGGTCGGTGTCGGCTTGTAATCGCCCCCAGCAGTATTAAGCAATACCAGACCAGCTGCTATTCCCAGAAAATACCAGACCAGCTGCTATTCCCAGAAAACACGTTGGTCTAACATTGTAGGCCTACAAATGTTTTGTGTTTACTGGGTTGAACGCAGCCCAGGAAACACGAGGCGTTGAACCAGTGCTGGTTTGATGCTCGGCCAGTGTCGCAGACGGTGGGCCAGCATTGGGTCAACGTCGTGTTTGCTGGGAGTGTTGACAAGTGTTTCGCACCAAAACGGAATAATAAATTCCGCTTAATACACAGTCTCTACTCTACAGGAGCCATTTAATAACATTAATTACAAAAGCCATTGCCACTACATCTATTAGCTATCAGCCTTTACGGTTATGCTGCTGGAGGGGAAAAATTCCGGGGGGCCTCCGAACTCTTCCCCCCCCCCAAACAGCCACCTCCACATTCTCGGATTATTTTTTTTGTTAGATACTGGTAAACTTGATCTCTACTAATGATCAGATGTGAGATTGCTTGATCTCTTAATTCTGTGTAAGTATGTCGCCAGAATGCGTTATTTAGTGTATTAAAAAAAAAATCCAGGGGGGGATGCTTCCGAAACCACCCAACCCCCACAAAAACAGCCGCCTCCACATTCTTGGATTATGTTTTTGGGTTTTTTAGATGCCAGTCAACGTAATGTCTGCTAATGATCACCTGTGAGATTGCTTGATTCCTAAATATGTCGTCAAAATGCGTCATTTAGTGTGTATTTTCTATAAAAAATCCGGGGGGCACTCCCCGGACTCCCTACAAAAACGGCAGAATTAAGGTCCATAATATACTGAAACGCACCTCCCCAATCAATTTCCTGGGTACGGGCCTGAAAACCGGACATAAAATAGCTACTATGTAAAACATACTAATTATATATAGTAGCAAATACACACTCTCGAAAGCGTAGAAACCTAAAGTATATACAAGTGCATAATAATGCTACAGTAACTGGAGAATGCAATGAGACTACGGTAAAAAATTATATGGTATTTAAAAAAATCAAATATAATATTATGCAAGTGCAATAAATGTGGCAAATCAGCGAAACAGGTAGCTCCGAGCCATGTGACCATACAAGCACAGTCGTTATGAGCCCGGAGATTCCCTGATATTGACTAATGGTGCAAACTTAACAAAGTAATAACAGTAATAATGACGGATAATAATTATTTGTGCCATTCACACAGGATATAGCCCGCTCACAAAAAACATTACAGCTTATTTACAATCGAAGAAAAACATCACCGACCTCATAGACAAAATCAGTTGACTTAGCAACTCTGAAATCCCCCCATATAGTTGGCCAAGAAGAAGGGGGTATCGCGCACCCCCCGGAAATCAATTTCTAATTGATGTTTCTAGACTGGAAAAATATCATAGAAAACTGTTTGCTATGTTAAAAAATTGTCAAAATGTCCTACATACCATTTTTATGCTAATTAGTGCCGCCATTACAGGAAAATGTGTGTTTCGTCATATCTCAGCCCAGAGTGCAGATATCTCAACATTTAAAGTGTCTAACCCCATGTTTTGAGGGTTCAGGAGCATTATAAAGCTCTTCTTGAAGTGATCAGATGTGTCTAACACATGCTATTGTGCAAAATGTTGCCGCCATTAACGAAAAGTTTATTTTTTGCCATAGCTCAGCCAATATTAAAGATAACTGCAGATAACAAGTTTCTAGACCTATGTTTTGAGGGTCGAATAAAACTAGAGAGATCTGATATGTCCTTCGCATGTCTGTATAAGTAATATAGCAGCACATATGTTGCATTTATGTTTCCACTTCAGCTTTGCGTTCCATTTCACTTTATGTCTGTGGTGGCATAGGTGGTAGAAATACATGCAGTGGTATAGGTTGCATCTACCACATCTACTACCACCACTGGTTATGGTAGATATTCCACATTTGTATGTAGTGGTGGTGACATCATATATATTAGGCCAACATGTCTAAAAGAAAACGTGACAAGATCGTAGACCTAGAGCCTCCGAACATACTCAGTGTGCATGCATCCTTCCTATGCCATCATGGTTGATTCAAACCATTCAGTAATGCAAAAAAAACTGTTGCTGAAAAACTTCCAACATATTCATACCGTCTCCACCAACCAGATGAGTCCCTATAACCATGATAACATCCTTGCATCTCTTCCAGATTACCTTCAAAGTGTACAATCTACAGTGTCATCAACGCTTTGCTATCAACCTCCATCTTCTGAGAGATGAAACAGAACCAGAAGCATCAATCTCGAAACAATATAATTCCTCTCGTAGAATGTCTTCCGCTGGACATTCCTACCAGAGTGCTTCTTCTGTGAGAAAAACTAGAGGTCAAGAATATTGATGGTGACCGCAAAACTGAACTACCTGAACTGTTCTCGTCTTGGAAAAACAAAGACAATACGTGGCAGCAAATTGAATCACAAGCTAAGAGAACGTGCTTTGATCGACTTCATCGACTGGTGAAAAACAAACACCATTGATCATGCTTGAGATCTTTCCGCGAGGCACTCGCTAAGCATAATTCTAAAAGCTGAATCTAGGGCCAAATAATACAAATCATGCCTGTATGCCATCTGCGCATCAGAAGGCACTTGTCTTCCTACTGGAGAACCTGTGGTCCAACATAATGATATCCTGTTGCTATCTTCATTGCGCTTGCTCGATGTCGAAGAACTGGCTGGCTATGATGCATCAGGACTATCAAGCTGAAAAACTGCTGAAACGTCTACAGAATAAGCCAATAGAAAATCATGTCAAATTCAAGAAATTCCCAAAAAGCACAACTGTTGCCTCTTCAGTCTGGCTTCTGCACAGTTTGGTGATCATTGTTACTGATGCTCTTGTACAATCTTACATCATTGGAAGTACAAACACTTACCAGGACGTCGCCCTCTTTTTTGCCATAACATTCTGTGGGCTTTCACAATCGTGGCCACTAAGATTTGACAATATGGGACTCAATTCTGAAAAGCTGACAACAAGAAGAGCAACATCACTCATGCAGAGAAAGGTAATCAGTTAAAATCCCATTCAAAACTATATTCATTGTTTTTCAAATGGTAAGCTGTGTCAACCTGTGTTACTATCATCTCAAGTCATCCAGTACCAGGAGCAAAGCAACCTGGCATTCCCGCTCTTCGTGAAGTCTAAATGAACCAATATATTTGGATGAGCTCATGAAGTAATGTCTTATAGCTGTACCTTCTTGCCTTGGGTCACGAAATCTTTTTCCAAGATCAACAAAGTCACTTTCCTTCACTAGACCTTACCTTCTGGAAGACGCCAGCCCTAAAAATCTGCCATATGCCTACCCCACGGAGTGGACATACAGGATGGCATGGCACCGCTACATACCGTTACCAAACTCCTCTCTCGACCTGTGGTGAGATATGTCTACAGATACTCGATGATACGGTGATCTCGACTGACGGTTATCATACTGGATCTATCAAAGTGCAGGAAATGTTGAGACGTAGCAGCTCAGAAAAGATCATTCTAGTTGGACCAGCTTCCAGACAAATATGGAAGTCCTCATTGTGGAGGGTAGAACTCCCACCGACACCTACTATCTACACAAACCAAGAATAAAATCATACAAGGTTGTACTGTACCTTCATCATGCCGCTACTCTAGGATATGAAGACACTGTGATCAGAGAACCCCCAGGCGCAGACAGATTTGTGATTCTACTGCATCATGCCTATTCAATCAAGTCGATTGTGTACCTGGACGCAGGATCGGAGAAGAGTGTCAACATAAAATTATCTGACCTGGCTGACTCTCTCGGAGAAGAATGCTGTGTCACTCTCCTCGGCCACTGTATCTTCAGTAGGAGGATTGCACCAGCTCCTTTAAGGGCAAGATCAGGGTGAGCCACAAGCTGGAACGTCAATCATCGTGTGATAAAACAGCTGGAGCAGCTTACATATCTGGTGTATGGACACATCTGTGAACGCTGTATATGTGGGAGAGGACAAGAAGCTCATTTTCAAGTCCAGAGTCGACCTGTCTCGCCTTCTCCGTACTAGTCTGCTTTGGAGCCACACATCCAGCATATGAACCACAGGGTTGCTTTGTACAAGTGAGCTGGCCATCCTGTACAAGGAGCAACAGGGGTGGATGAATACTGACCTAGAAGTCCTGGGACTACTGTGATCATGTGGTCATGTTTTCCCAACCTCGCTGGTTGATCTTCTGGATGCTGGCGATCGGGAAGCAGATGACCAGGTTGATCACAAAGAACAAATTATGAGTTTGACAGTTTCGATGAAAGTGATGAGTGATGAGTAAATGGTGGACTGAACCCTTCAGAATCGTGTTGTCCAGTCTTAAACTGCTATGTTGCAAATACAGCATGCTCTAGCATACATTGTTCAAATCATGTACTAGGACACATCATATGTGTTATGCTGTGCTAGGAGATGCTAATATACATTCTAAGATACATTCAACAACATGGCATGTACTGGGACACATTATAGTGTTGTTCTGTGCTAGGACATGCTAATATACAATTTATGATACATTTTACAAGATATCATGTGCTGGGACACATCATAGTGTTATTCTGTGCTAGGTCATGCTAACATACAGTACATTCTACAACATGTTATGTACTGCGATGCATCATAGTGTTATGCCCTTGACATGCTGACATACATTCTAGCATACAATCCACAACATTTTATGTACTGGGACACACCATAGTGTTATTCTGTGCTAGGACATGCATTCTGTGCTAACATACATAGTGTTACTCTGTTATGGTGTTATTGTCTTATTAAACGTTCAGAACTACATTAGGTCTAGATAGATAACATGCGCAGTTATCAGTTGTTGTTCGGTTATAATAATGTGCATACTATCACATGCCTCCATACCTGATCTGGTTAATATTAATATGTTTATATTCGTTGAGCATCAGAACATAGATCTAGACGCTTTATGGCTGCATAATAAATAAATAAATGATATGAATGAATGTATGCAGTTATCATTGATATGCGCATATATGGTGAAACTTAAGACTTTTCGCTAACGGTGCCAATATCATGAATATTGTCACACTAGCATCTTTTAGACACACCTGATCGCTTCAAGAATAGTTTTATAATGATCTTAGACCCTCAAAACATGGGGTTAGACACCTTTATTGTTGAGCTATGTGTACTATTAGCTGAGATATGGCGAAATATACATTTTCCAGTAATGGCGTCACTAATTTGCATAAAAATGGTATGTGGGACAATTTACTAACTTTTTAACATAGCAAATCGTTTTCTATGACATTTTTCCAATCAAGAAACATCAATTAGAAATTGATTTCCGGGGGGTGCACGATACCCCCTTCTTCCTACTAAACTAAGACCCCACTTCTTCTGATAACAAATGCGACGGAAACGTCCCTAAAAAGCTAAATCATAAGATCCGAGAGCAACAGCCGTCCTGATATGTAACATAACATTTTACCGTGATTGCTCACATCATTAGTTTTATGCTTGCTTGGAGTTTTATTTCTTTAAAAACCACCGTTGGCCTACATCATATTAATTCACCAGATGGCGCACACAGAGTGACTACGAACGGATTTCAACCTGGCTTGTGCGCTAGGTGGAAACAGCGTCTCCTCAAATAAATAAAACCAACCTTGTCAAACTAGAATTTACTAAGAGCTTTGCAGCATGTTACTTATTCGGTTTTGAATACATAAATAACAATAATTAGTAGATTTTGTTTTAGCATGTATTAGCATGTCTCATAGGTAAAGTGATCCAAGTCCAAAATGAGACTTTCTATGATTTTGTCATTTTTCAGAAATAAACGACGTAGGAAAGATTATATTCAAAGATTAAAATTAATAATCCAGCCGTTTAATGTATCAATACAAAGTAGGCTAATCAGCATAATTATGTTTTTTTTCTTTCTTTTCTTACTGAAACGTGATTCGAGACAATGAGTTTAAGCACAGTCAATTTGACTTGAAGCAGTTTATCATTAAAACATTCCCGATTTCTTATCTCGGACAGTCATGTCCAAAATAAGAAATACAGGAATTTCGTTTTTATATATCGCTTAACTGGTAAATGTGCGCAACACAAAAAATAATAAAAAATGCAGTTTTAGTCTATGGACATGTTTACATCATATGGTCATATTAAGAAGCCAAAATAAAAATCACCAATTTCTTGATGATTTTAGCTTGATTTTCTCGCTTTAATAAAAATAATCTATAATGTTTTAAGTGCCTATTACATGGAATAGCTTACATTATCAAATCCCGTATACATTTAATTAGGGATAACAATTATTACAAAGTGGGATTATCAGTGTTGTGTAAATTTGGTTAGAATGGTACTACAATATATGGGTCCTACATTTTAATTTTTACCTCGAAGGGGTATTGTCGCCCCCTTCGTACGCCGCCAGATTTGGCTACTACGCCAGCATGGTCCAACAGGTTGATTTTATACAAACATTTAAACCCCTCCGGCATTTCTTTTCTAACCAAAGTCAAAGATAAACAAAATGGCCGCCAGCTAAAAAAAATTGGACTGAATATTTTAAAAGGAATTCACAATAGTAGGCTACTTTGAAACCTGGTATATATAGGGTTTTCGAGGTCTGTGAGTTTCTTGGCATTGACCGTTTTCATGTGCGATCGAAAACGAGCCTATGGTGGTCATCTTGATTTGATCAATTTGAAATAAATCGTTATTATTTTCAATTCAATTAAATGCCTTGAAACCTGGCATATATATGAGCTGTTCTTAAAAAGTGCCCCGAAAATGGGGTGTTTGGTTTAAATAGACAAATGATATTTTCCTATACTAGCTTGGGAATATTTTCATATTAATTCTTTTAATTCTAAGCAATTTAAAGAAGCTGGAAGAGCTTAAAAATTTAAATATGAGCTATTAGTTATATATGACAGTTTTTACTGTTTTTTATGCACTATTTGATGCAAATAAATAGGACATTTCAAACCTTATCGGAACAATTGTTCCTCACAGGACACCATTTTTTTCTAAGCAATTTACTTACATATCTGTAGAGAAATAAATTATTTTATATAAAAACATATTAGCAGCTAATTTATAATAATTAGAGCCTTTTTGGCCCAAGTCTCGTATTGTACCCCCTAATTTAAATAACAACTGAATGACGGTGGTGATTTGCCGATCTCATGTGACAGGCTGGATTGGTCGGGCGAAGAGTACAAGACTTGGACCGCTTTTTTATGAAATATATCAAGCTATGGTGGTTGTAACATTTTGTGTCATATTGACACCGTGCCACAATCGCTAGAAACGTGAACTAAAAAAAAAATATATTATCATGCAGATATAGAAATAATAGTTGAAAATAAATGAAAACCAAGAAATAGTTTAAAGGGACCCCTTGGGATGAGACATTTTCAATGTTGTCAATTTTGAAATTTAAACTTATATGAAGCCATATAGCCTACTGATCTTAACTAAAAATACAAAAAAGTCAAAAAACAATTTTAAAGCACCGAAAAAGAGTGAAATAGTTATATTTCCAGGTCGTATATTGCCATGTAAACAAAACAAGTCAGCAAAATGCAGCACTTCATACCACATATTCCCACGTCTAGGCCGAGGAGATCAAAGCAATCGCCGCTAATTGGTGTCTGATTGATGTCTTATAGTCAGGACATGAGGTGATACACCTGCAACACTTATTGTCTGCCCAACGCTGGGCCGACGGCATCAACATGTGGCCCAGTGCTGTAGGAACATTCAATCGTCCTTCAGCATGTGTTTAGGTATACAAAAAGTTTGTTTGGGTTTTAAGCGGTTTCATGGAAATATTAATAAGAAATATTTATAAAAATCTAAGAACTCTGAAAAAAATAAAATCATGATCTGGGGGATACACTACTTCATTACAAAACTAAAAACGAAAATTGATGTCATCCCAAGGGGCTGCTTTAATTACTACTTTTACTAAACATACAATTTTTGTGTCCTACATGCATTTTTTTTATGTCATTTTAATGAACAGTAATCGCCATTTAGTGTTCAAATTGCATACAAGGGTTTTATGTGTTTTACATAATTGTACACAAAACAACATGGAACAGCAAATAAAAAAGTATTTTTTATTAGGGATGAAAATATGGTAAAATGTGCGACCGTTCGACCGATCATATAATAATTGTGTTTTTATCTTACAATGACTATACAAAATAGCATGATCGATGAAAAATTATGATCACTCAATTTTGTTGCGACACGAAAGTGGTCTTAAGATAGGACAAGAATGGTAGTAACATTAGAAATCAACACTAGAAAGTAAGGACACAAAAAAATTTCGTGTCAAACATGGTCGTAAACTTTGGTTGAACATGATACACCAATGGTCGCACACAGGAAACCAAGAAAATCATGCACAACGATCGCATATATGGCATTATTGAGAGGACACAAAAAACATTTTTTGTTCTCTGTTCGACCTTTTCTAAGAACACATATTTTTTACATTTATCTTTCATTTTCTGCTTCCAAATTTAATTGTATGACTAATTATCATGAATTTAATCGATCTATCAAAAAATATAGAGCCGCCCATCTAGGGTTTCAGTGTCTTAGAAGTCTATTGACATTGTCCGTTTTTAGGTTCTACCGAAAAACGAGGCTATGGTGGTCATCTTGATTTTATCAATTTTAATACCACTACTACACCTGTTATTTGGATATGTGATATATTAAATATATAAATATATACGTTTTTGTAGTCTTCGAGTATTGGCATAATATAGCGTATTACCAGCAGTTGTGTCAAATTTGTGGCCATTTTCAGTCACTACTAGGCCTACATGCACATCAACCGAGGGGTGTTTGAGTGCTTGCACGGTACGTGGGCCGGGGCCCTAGGGTAGTGGTTAGCACCGCTGCCTTTCACGCCAGAGTTCGGGGTTCGGTTCCCGGTCTCAGCGGTTTGAAAGAAACAAAAAATGTTTCTTCTCCATCCACGTGTGAAAGTCAGTATTGTGGGGAGCATCCGTGACCGAGAGGTAGCGTGATCGGCCTCAGACCGCCAGGGTACGAATTTCGAATCCTGTGTCGGGAGGACAGTGTCATCTCAATCATCTCACCATCCTCAGGAGGTTCTCCTGGCCCAGTTTAGCCGATATGTGCACAAAGGTGGCCTAAAGCCCGATTCATTTCATTTTTTGCACGGTACGTTTGGTCAATAAACTTCAAAACAATACTGATGAAAAACTGTATTCTTGCAGGTTACATAATTATTGCCACATTTTGCCTGATTGAATAATGCAATGATCATGATAATATGTAGTGCATATAATGTATGTAGCTGATTAATACTGTTGCACATGTATATTCGTGTATCTATAGTATATACAGCTGAATTGTTACCATCCTCTTTTAACTCTCGTTTATTTGAGATTTTTTTGTAAGACTTGTAGGATAATATAATAATTATTACTAAAATTTAAAATTTATCACAAAAAAAAATATATATACAACAGCTTATTAACTTTGTATGCAACATTCGTACCCTGCAATATTATGACGTAATATTGCACCGTGTATGTAGGCCCTAACTCTACTTGTTTTTAACTTTTTTTTATTTTTTGTTTATTATTTCATACAAGGTATTCCCATCAAACACAAAACATTTGTATGACATGTGTACAACGTAGGCCCATTGTTTTCGACGTTGGTCCAACATTGTACAAATGTTATACAAATGTTTTGTGTTTATTGGGTTGTTGCCCTGCATTAAACCTAATTCATTGGTTTTTATTACATAGCCTCCAAAACAATATTTTGTAATATTGCGAAAAAATTAAAATGATCTGGCTAATATTGTCAAGTGTACATATATTTACATACTGATTAAATGCATACATTTTGAATTAACTCAGCAAACACGAAAAATTGAGCCAATGTTGGTTTAATGTTGGGCCGCCGTCTACGACGCTGGCCCAGGATCAAAACAACACCGGCTCAGTGTATCGTGTTAGCTAGAAATGGGGTCGATTACATTGGTAGTGGTGAGGCTGTGCTCAGCCTATCGAATAACGATGAATAAGGCTACTTAACTTAGTTAAAACAATTAATGCTTGATTGTCTCTAGTTGATTATAAACAGCTCAGACCACCTCTCCTCAAGTCAAATTGCTGATTAATAATTAATATAAGTGGGGCGATCCTATTGGAAATTGCCTGTCTGCGCTCGGACAATAACGAGCAGAGTCCTAAATTCTGAACCAGTGGAATTAACGAATATCATGTAGCCTGCATGCTTACGCTAACTTTGCTGCCGGCCAGGTGATTTAATTGTGACCCAGGCAGAAAACCTCCCTCCCCCGTCCAAAAGCTATGCATACCTCTGTTCATGGAATATAGAAAATACTTTCCGAATTTCCTTGCTCTGTGGTAGCTTTTCATCTCCCATGTGTGTGTTGTTTTGTTCGCGACTTGTTGTCATCAACAATGATTAGTGTACATTTTACTATAAACATTATCAATATTATTGCATAATGCCTTTTTACTGCATATGTGACCATACATGTAGTTACATAGGCTACATAATTCCTAATACATCGATCTTTATTTTAAGTGTTTTTATATAATAAATCTTAGCCATAACGATTAAACACATATCAAGGATAATAAATGAGTAGATTAGCGTTTCGTATAGAGTCACAAATATAATATTTGCAAACTGTTTACTGTTTTGCTTGACGACGTGTTTTTGAGTTGCAGGGTACGACATTGACACGGTTTTGGCAGCCTCGTCCACGTTGTTCATGTTCAGAGGCACGTAAAATCACATTGTGGGGGGACAAGTGATTTTGCCAATGTGGATGTTATCTATTTTCAAATCTTGATGTTTGCTGTCACGTTTTATTTTGAACATGTCTAAAAGGTGGTACTAAACTGTTGACATTCATAGCGCAGATAATTTGTTTTTTTTAATCAGCAGTAGCTGAACTCTATATTCTGTCCCACCGTCAACTTTTGAGCATTTAGCGTTTTCAACAACGTCTTGAATAAATCATGTGTCATCCGATTAATCTCAACATCCTCAGGATATTTTCCATTTAGCCATAAAAATGGTCTGAATCTCCATTCATTTAACATTATTCCCGGCGCAATTCTAGCGAGTTGTTAGAAATCTGGTGTAATAGAGACCTCAGAATCATAACAATGCGTTTGGAATACATCGTTCCTATAGCCAGATAACTGAACCGAGGGTACGTATTTGATTAGCCTCGTTTATTTACTTACATCCATTCACTGTAAACAGATCTGCCGTACAAAGGGAAATACAGTAACTGCTTGCTTTTCAAGTAAGCAGTTACTGCTTTTGTCTTTGTAGAACACAGGTATCCATTGCAGGACGTGTGTCAACTCCCTGCGTGATATTCTGTGTTGCTACATACAGAATTAATAATGTCACAGTTCCGCTATGACAACAGCCACGTAGAACTGTCACAATTCAATATTGATCATCACCTTGGTCTTAAAGGGTCATATCTTCTATTTTTAAATAGGCTACTTTAACCATTTGAACACTAATATATTTAATTGGTGTTTTTTTAATTGAAGTTGTGCCTCGCACAAAAAGGAGGTCAACTATTTTGAAATCTTGATTGGTGTCACGTTTCATATTACCATTGTTAAAAGGTGACAAATAATAAATTACTTAATGTGCTAATAAAAAATACAAAAACCGAATATAATTCTGAGCGGTGGTTAAAGGGCTTTAAGGGCACTGAGTAGTGGTTGTGATGACAAAAAGTCAAATGAATCGGTCATCGCGATGATGGCCATCAATTCTAGTGCTGCACCTGCATTCAGGCATAGCAGCGTTGGACCGGCGTTCCGTGTTGACTTTGGCCAGTTATATAAAATCATACACTGCATCATCAGCTACGTATGTATATGTACATGTATTATAACCAGCCATGCATGTCTCCATCTTGGGACGTCACCAATTAGCTCCGCCCCTACTTTTGCCTTTGGAGAAATCGTTCCCAGTGGTTTAAAAATGGGAGCTGAGCAGTCTAGTATTTAAAAAATCATCTAAAATAGTATGAAATAGGACATTGTGCAGAGTAGGTCTGGGGACTACATGGGGCCTTTAATTATATATGAGTGGTATTGGTGATAGCAGGAAACAAGTCTTTATTAAAGGGCAGCATCAGACAAGTAGTGTTAGTAACAAATATATGTTTGGGCAAAAGGGCAGCAGGGGAGAAAACGCAATTTAGCTTTATGACCACCAGGACGATGATTGATGGTGGTCGGAAGCATAATAAAAACAGTTTAACTTTAAAAGGTCGCATATAATGAGTGATGGCGCGTGTAGGTCAGAGTAGGCCCCTATGTGTGTCTGCTACAAGTAGGCCTACATTGTAGGCCACCTATTGTACTAGGCCTATATGCACTCTTAGAACAAAAGGTTCTTCAATGTTTGCTGTATAGTATAGGCCTATAGGCCTAGAAAACGCATGTATGCATGTATGAAGAATCGTTTTACTATCTTTACATAGAGCAAAGAAACTTAAAGAATATTTTGTTTTTAGCCATAGCGCAGAGAGATGACGACGTCTTAGTGACGTTGAATCAACGTCATTGATACATGTCGTGTGCAAAGGGGGAATAATATGCTCTCTCACATCGCCACCTTCCTGGGCGGTAAATATCATGTGGTAAGATGGGGAGAACAGGATGGATTGAAACTTGTTAAGAACGGACTCCGAACGACAATAAACATAGCGTATTTCCTATCTAAATGTTGTGCGATCGTTGTACAAACTATCTGCAATCGTGATGCACTTACTTCAAGTTGTGTTGTGTCGTAGTAAAAGTCAAAATTGCACGTTTCAACCCCCGTTTTATGAATTTTTCAGAACGGACAGGAACGTTCATCGAACTGGTTCAGTGTGACCGGTGACTGGGCCATCACGTGGTATAATATGGCACTACTGTAAATAGGTCAAATTTCAAAATAGGCCACCTTACGGGGTGACGATAGGCCTAATTAGGTACGACCTAACATAATTTATTTAACCTTACGCGGTGACGAAAATAGGGTATAGGCCTACGGGTATATGATTAATAAATAAAACAGTCACTTTACTACTATACCGGGTATGCCAATATATTCCATTCACATGTCAGCTAATAAAAATGTCTAATATGTTACATTCTATGTGATAAATCAACCATTCTCATTGGAGTGAAAGTGCTCGTAAAATGATAAATTATTAGTGAGAGCTGTTCTGGCAACCAACAATAGTTTTTGTGTCACAATGGATGTGTGTGAATAGTACTGTCGGCAAAGCCAAAAGGCAGTATCTGCTTACTTTACGAGTAGCCTAAGCAGATAATGCCTTTTGGCTTTGCAGAGTAGGCCTTCATAAATATATAATACTAATAATATGTGATATAAATAGTGCCTTCCCGCACTATCATTGCTACTGTCGATAATAAATTTATATATATAGGATTAGACGTAACGTTTTCTTTTGCAAGGTGGAAGTTTACCGTGCTTTGAAAATGAATTGTGGTGATATATATTCTAAATCAGTTGGCGGATCCAGAAATGTACCATGATCACACCATCCAGATATTGAATTGCCTAAGTATCTCACTAAATTACCCATACATCGATGTTTGACACCTAAAATTCACTCCTTTCTTGCAACAAACCCAACGTATTGGCTGAGAAGAATACAAAATCATTATTTGTTTCTTCAAGCTAATTCCCATCGGACCCCCCTATTTTTCGTCTGATTCTCACGTCTAAAGTCGATCCACGCAACTGAAAGTATGTCAACTTTATAATGGCCGTAAACCCATGATATAGTTTTTCACATGAAGCGGAAAGAGCTAACTATGATGATTTTCAAATTGCAAAAGACCCTTCGAATTCCATGGTTTATAGAAAAATATTTCAGCGCTCCAAGTGTTACTGGGCGTATATTATGCTCAGTTATAGTAAAATGACCTGATTTGATCAAATGCACCATGATAAGTGTAATTGGTGTGATCTGACCGTTCACATTGCGATAAAATATACAATCTTTTAGTCAATTATTCAAAATATCATCCATGAAGATTACAATGGTGTTCAAAGATTGGAACACAATAAAAAAACATCTTTTGACGGAACTAAAGTGTTTGACTCGAATCAAAAAGAAAAATTCACATCAAATTTATTTCGAGGGAGGGATTTGCACCTTACAATCAACAACCCCATGTTTGCGATCTCAGCTGCCTGCGGCTGTGGTGACTGTTTCCTCATCATCAGATTATATAGGCCTGGGGCTGATTTGCGAAAGCCTGCTAAAAACGCGATTTCGCTGCACCCCCCCCCCCCTGCGACATAAGTTTCTTCGTTTGTTATTGTAGGAAAATATAGCAACTTTAATATTCGAAACAGTAACCAAAAATTCCGGTGTCCAAAAAACATAATTGAGACACTTTAATCACCATACCCTAAGAAAAGTCATAAAATTAAAAATAATATTATTCAGTCATCATTTTTTATCTGAATTATACTATTTCATTAAACATTCAGCTAAAATACGCTAAACAAATGTATACATGCGCAACCATAAATAAAATAAAATAAAAACATTTGTAAAAGCTGTAAAAACTTCATCTTGATCAATTTTTTTGTTTGTTTTTTAATTTTATTTTTTTATAAGTTTTATTTCGCTGAATTCCCGCTGATGGTACAGTTTTATGCGAATATGTATTAAACATATATGACTACTTAGTGAAATTGATTGCATTACCACAAAATAAAAAATCACGTGATGTGTCATATTAAGTGTTTTGTGACCATACCCGAGTGGATATTTATTAGTTCCTATGCGTCATTTTTTAGCATTATGTTTATCGGGCGGACAAAAGCACCAAACTTGGTACACAGTTTCTTTAGGGGCAAATAATGGAATTAAGTCGTTAAGCCTTCTAATTTTGGCTCTGCTTTTCCAGAAAATCCAAAATAGCCGCCAAAATGAAAATATTTTTCGTCGCATTTCACTGTAAATGAATATTATTTTCTTCATAATATACCTTAATATAAACCTAAGAAACCTTCCTAAGACATATCATTTACTTCTGTTAGTTATTTGAAAAACAAAACCACATAAAACGTAAAAAAACACTGCTTATTTAATTAATGTGAGCTCAGAATTGGCTGTCGTTCATTTCAGCATGTCCTATTCACTTTCTGACAATATAATTGCAATTGCTTTTGTCATAACGTGAGCCGTGAAGCATCCTAAATATATTTTTTGTAATAATAAGGACCTAATAATAAAACAACATAATAATAATGTTATTACAATTTAGATATGAAAATGAAATAAAATTTTATCAAAAACACTGAAATATATTAAAGTATGATGATGCCTTCGGATTGGACTCTTAGCTATAATATCATAAACACTGACATGAACACTTCTTCGGACACTGATAGGGATTACCGCACCACCGATCTCGTTCCTCCGAGGCGTTAGGCCCTATATAAGTAATTTAATTGAAAGGATATTGAATTTAATTTGTACCGTTATGTGCATTAAAGTTTTAAATATATTATTTTTTGATATGTTATTATACAAACGGAATGTTATAATTAAAAAAATATATATTTTTTGAAATTTGAAGCTGCTATCTTTATTACAAGGACGGAAGGTGTAATTTACACAAAGGTAAAATAAACAGCAAAATGTAAAGTTAGCACAATGTCTGAAAAGCCTGATATATGTCATTAAACCTGAAGATGCACTCCCTCCAGCAAAAGCTACATAAATAATTAGCAAGGATGTATTTTTGGGGGGTTTACTTCCTCAGTTGGTGTCTATCATACTTTGTTTAATGTACATAATGTCAGTGATTATGATTCTAAAAATGTTCCGATATAACACAACAAATTAACACCAAGCTTGCATCACAGCAGGAATGTTAATTATTATGTTTGACACAAGGAAGACAGCTGTATTTACTCGTTTGGGAAAAGGCAACAAGTCAAACATCATGAGTTTCATCAACTCTGACTCATGAACGACTGAAGGTTCAATAAATTTATTCAACAATTCTACGATTTAGGCATTGTCGTAGCTTTATTATTATACTTCTAGAAGTAGAAGTGGCTCTGGCTAATTATAGGTCAATTTATTGGTGTTTTAAAGATGACGTTGTAGCATCAGCATGTCTCATTCACTATGGATGGCAATTCATGTTCAACTATCCCCAGCCATTATTTTTAAAGCACAGCAATAAGCTATATCCATTCATAATTAGTACTTACTAAGTACACATAATAATATTATTATTTGGTGAAACAAGATTTGTTTTGAACAAACTGTCACCAAACACATTTACCTGATAATTGTGGTACTGTTCTTGTCGTTAACTGAAGACGAGAAGTAGATAAAAAAAATGACGAAGCAATGCCACACATGGATTACAAGAATTTTGAGTATTCCCCAAATACAGTCTTGCATTAAAGTATTAATGATGGTAGTACCATTTTTTTATTCACCTTGGATCATATAAATTATTAATATATGAGGCATGAATTTCCGTCCCAGCTTCTAGCAATATTATGTATGCATGAGAATAACTACAATACACCCTCAGCAATTCGATTCGAAACATAAGTACAGGAAGAGCAGTCATAGTTCGGCATCTTAATTTTGTTCAAGTTAACTATATTATCAAGTTGGATGAAAGCTTCTGGGGTTGTATTTATGCATGTGGATATATAAGGTATTTTCCACAAATACAGGCCTACTGGTTGGGCGAGTTTGTAATATTCACAAGTCAACCAAAACATGTTTTTTTAAATATACAACAGGTTTTAAAAGACAAAGTCTCTTTTATTTTGATCGGCAGCTTGATTATATTACTGGAATAAACATCAGGTGGGATATCTACATAGCATTACAAAGCCTACAAGATACGGGCCAGGAAACGATGGATCAGGGTTCAAGATCTGCTAAATAATTGGTCAACCATTTGAAATGTGTTTATCCATTGTTCTGAGAACAAAAAGCCGATTTATACAGCTCTTCTTAAATTCAATAAGTAATAATACCATATCGCATTCAAACTAACCTGCAATAGTTTTTCATTTAGAAAAACAATGCAGCAGCTTGGCACAACATTCAACATTTCCAACAAACTGCTAAGAGAAGCTATAGGTGCCATATATGGGCATAAACAACAGCATAATGTCAATTAATTGAGATTTTATCCATTTGGATCGCTCACAACCGATCCATCACGTCTGCCCTCAAGTCAAGATGATACATATAAATATAATTTGTATGCGCTCTAACTATCAAGCTGTAATATGGCGAGTTTACTTGACCCCGCATGGACATGGTTGGAGGGTGAAAGTAAACAGCATTTCCATGCATACACTAGATGAATAACACACCTGCCCTCAAACTTGTGTTGGAGTGTCTTAGCTGTAAGTGCAAAAGTTGCAAAGATAACAGATGTACCTGCTGTCGTAATAGCCTGAGCTGTATCAGTGTCTGTGGATGTAAATCTCTATGTAACAAGGCGATAGAAGTTGATAACAAATGTGATCCAGGATTTTGATGACTATTCAGACTTTGAATAGAAGCCAGCTGGATCACAAGTATAATAATATTACTACGAAAAAAATGTTATAAATGTTTATTTTTGTTTTTTAATTCGCTATCTGGGTATAAATACTTATAATTGTTATTTATCTTTCATTTAAATATAAAACTAATCTAATAAAATATGATATGGTGAAGAAAATAAAATAGACAAAAAAAAGCATAAAAATATTTCCAGTACTGCATAAAAATACTGTAAATTGAGTACATTATATAACCCAATGTTTGGTTTATCGTTCTAAAAAATAAATTTATATATTTGCGAACAATAAAAAAATAAATACGATCTACATAACTCCTTCTAAAGTTCAGTATAACTAAAGGAAAGCAAAGTTTAAAATTTGTCATTTTTTCAAATAAAATTTCATTAAAATGTTTTATTTGAAAATTTCTAATTTTCTGTTTATTTTCGTTTCGATTTTGCATCATCTACACAGCTGTCGTAGATATATTGGTCGATTTTTCAAACGATTTTTGTATCCTGATTTTTTTTGCGAGACGATTTTCGCATATTAATTGTCACAAGTTACTTTTGATGCTCTGGTGTTAAAAGGGTTAAACTGACATATTTTGAACACTTCAATTTTTGATCTCTGTTCTTAAATTTAAAGCGTAGATGTCCAGGAATAAGAAAAAAACAAGAAACCTATGTCGCAGGGGGGGTGCAGCGAATTTCTATTTTTTTGGAAACAGCCCCAGGCCTAATATACCACAAAGTGAACACAACCTCCTTCAAGGTATCTGCCTTATTCTGTAGGCTACGCATAAAAGCCCCTAAGTCACGAGTACTTCATTCTACGAGACAATAATCCTCGCAGATAGACAGAAATCGATCCGTGTGGCTGAGCCGTTGCCTGACAATGACCGCTGATAGGGATCAGTACTCAAGTACTGCAAAGGCAAACAGCAGTAACTGCTCACTTACCAAGTGAGCAGCTACTGCTGTTTGCCTTTGCACGGCAGTATATGATCCGCCACGGTCGGCTGCCTCTTGTCAATCGATAAGCAATCCTTAACTACACAAACACAAGGCTGTCATGGCACTGTCTGTGTTGTGTGGGACAGAAAAAAATACGGCGCCGAACTCCTTTAATTGTAGGTATCCGGCAAGAGTTTTTTTTTAAATTTTCGCCTCAGTTCTGCGTGTGTTAGACATTTTCAATGTTGTCAATTTTGAAAATTTAATTTATATAAAGCTATATATCCTACTGATCTTAACTGAAAATACGAAAAAGTCAAAAAACAATTTTAAAGCACCGAAAAAGTGTGAAATAGTTGTATTTCCAGGTCGTATATTGCCATGTAAACAAACAAGTCAGAAATATTCAGCACTTTACATCACATATTCCCACGTATCAGACGGTAAGATCAGAGCATTCGCCGCTAATTGGTGTCTTATAGCCAGGACACGGGAGGACACACCTGCAGCACTGATTGTCTACCCAACGCTGGGCCGATGCCATCAGCATGTGATCCAATGCTGTGAAAACATTCAATCGTTCTTCAGGTATACAAATAGTTTGTTTGAGTTACTTCTGGTTTCATAGAAATGTTGATTAAAAATATTTGTAAAAATATGAAAACTCTGAAAAAAATAAAAACATGATCCGTGGGATACACTACTTCAGTACGGAATTAGAACGAAAATTGATGGCATCCCAAGGGGTTGCTTTAAAGTTGCATCCCGCTGACTTGAGTGAGTAGATATTTTTGAGATTTGCCAGAATGAAAGTCAACTATTCAGCAATCTTGATTGATGTCACGTTTTACCTTTAACATGCTTAAAATCTGATATGTAATGTGCCAATAAAAATGAATATAATCGGGATCTGTGGTTTAAAGGGTTAATTCTATTGAAACAATTACAATAAATTATTATTGCAGCTAGATATGCAAAGTAATCATGGTAATGTAGTCGCCGACCTCATTTATAAATGGTTGCCTTGAAAAATAAGTTAAAATACAGACTTGACCGCGTAAGGCCATCTGGATTACTTAAAGCAGCCCCTTGGGATGACATCAATTTACGTTTTTAGTTTTGTAGTGAAGTAGTGTATCCCCCAGATCATGATTTTTTTTTTCAGAGTTTTTAGATTTTTAAAAATATTTCTTATTAATATTTCTATGAAACCGCTTAAAACCCAAACAAATTTTTTGTATACCTAAACACATGCTGAAGGACGATTTAATGTTCCTACAGCACTGGGCCATATGTTGATGCCGTCGGCCCAGCGTTGTGCAGACAATCAGTGTTGCAGATGTATCACTTCATGTCCTGACTAGAGGACACCAATCAGACACCAATTGGTGGCGATTGCTTTGATCTCCTCGGCCAAGACGTGGGAATATGTGGTGTGAAGTGCTGTATATTGCTGACTTGTTTTGTTTACATGTCAATATACGACCTGGAAATATAACTATTTCACTCTTTTTCGGTGCTTTAAAATTGTTTTTTGACTTTTTTTGTATTTCTAGTTCAGATCAGTAGGCTATATAGCTTCATATAAGTTAAATTTTCAAAATTGACAACATTGAAAATGTCTCATCCCAAGGGGTCCCTTTAAACGATTAATCTAATAATCATCAAAATGTTGCATTGTAGGACATTGTTTTTCTGGTTTAATTTCAGGCTAGAGACAGTCTCTGATAGTGCTCGTAGAGTAGACTGACGTGTTCCAATATGATTACTTTTGGTGATCTGACATAGGGTAGTACCACATATCAGGACTGATGTTGCCTTGTTACCTTTAAAATTTCCAGCGTTGTGCGGATATCCAAAGATGTATTACATTTATAATACGTTTGTTTGTGAGTGTAATGCCTGACAAAGAAAATTACTTTGATGTGATTATAACGGTATACAACACTTCGGGTATACAAAACTTCGGGTATGAAAATAGCACACTTTACTACCCGACTACCAGGATATGTAAATGAGGATACAGAGGCTGTAATAATCCATCTCGGGACAAATGATATTGGTGATCAAGCGAACAAGGCAATGCAGAATATTAACGAACTTACTAAACAAATGACTGCTCTACACAATACAAACTTCTATTTCTCGGAAATTCCCCCCAGAAGCCAAAATAAATATAATACCTTAATTCACCGTGTGAACAGCCACATACGAGATATATGCTCAAAATTGAAAAATGTTGACCATATGCCCACACCCGTAACAAAACAACATCTGAGCCGTGGTGGAATACACTTCAACGATAAGGGACAACAAAAACTTGTTCAACAACCATGCAGTAACCGGTCATTTTTTTCATATACCAACCATCATAACAAGGACATAGCAAACGTGAACACTGAGGTTATAAATGACCAGGTCGGTGAAATACGCGTTCTGTCATGGAACATAAATGGCTTAGGTAACAAAATGGCAGATCCTGATCTTTTAGCATTTATTCGTGACATCGATATAATATTTTTAACAGAAACAATGAAAAGTAATGATTACACATTGGTATTACCCGGGTATCAGTTCCATCATGTGAGTAGAACATTTAAACATAAAAATGCTTCTGGTGGTATTGGAATACTAGTAGCTAACAAATTTGAAAAACATACTAGAATAGACTCGACCTATGATCATCTGGTATGGTTAACTATAACTACAGAATACTATTAGAAAAACATTAAAATCGGCTGTGCCTATATACCACCAGAAAACTCTACATATGTTGGTCTAGGAAATGATTATTTTACTATGTTAGAGGAGGAAGTGGCTAGATATGCAGAAAGTCACCATATAATATTATGTGGTGACTTTAATAGTAGAACTGGCCGCGCTCCAGATTACGATAATAATATCAATGTTTTAAATGAACGCTGTAATGAGGACGGAGTCATTAACAAATATAACTCTGCTAAATTTTTGTATAAACACAGAGCTTAAAATAGCCGATGGTCGAATGTTTGATGATAAAGGTATCGGCCGCTATACATACTACTCGCCCATGGGAGCAAGTACTATTGATTATATGATACTAAGAGAAGATTATATGATCAGTAAATTTAAAGTTCTACCGAAATTAGTAGAATCGGATCATTGTCCTATAAAATCCCATATTCTCAATTCAAAATTGGAAGAGGTAAGCTCTGCAGAAATGAACATACATGTTAATGACTCATCACCATGTTCCGATGTTCATTACGGCAAGATGAAAAAAAGATAGAGTACCAATCATCTCTTCGAAATGAACAGACATGTATTGCGTTTGAAGAACTGCTGTGTGCCGCAGCTGAAGGTTGTAGTAGCAATAATCTATGTGATATTTTCAATGGTATGCTAGAAAATGCGATATCCCCATTATTTCTAAAGAAGCAGCATAAATCAAATTGTAAGAAAAACATAAAAAATAACTTTCCTTCCAACCCTTGGTATGATAAAGAATGTAAATCTTTAAAACATGTTTTAAAAAATATTGCTAAAGATAAGAAGTTTAACACACGTCAAGGTGAATATAATATAATGTTACGCCAATATAAACAATTAATCCAGAAAAAGAAAAGACACTACCAACAAGTCAAGCTTAGTCAGCTTGAAAATATGAGAACAGAAGATCCAAAATTTGGAAATCTTTAAAACCTAGAAAAGGTCCTACCCTGTCACAATTTGTGAAATCTTTTGAAGAACAAGTCTACCCTCCTCATGTCGACTATTTTGACTACGATCACATGAATAATATAATGAAGCTAGTTAAATCCTCCCCAAATGATATTAATGAGAAGGTGGAAAATTGACAATCCGATTTGTTACAGTTCTCAAACAGCCCCATAACTATAGACAGGCAATTAGAAAGTTACAATGTAAAAAAGCGGCAGGCATAGATGGTATTCCTGCGGAATTTTACAAGCATGGTAGTAATGAACTCTTACCAGCACTAGTTGTACTGTTTAATACCATTATTGCCAATGGAGAATATCCATCAAGTTGGGCCACTGGTATAATTCATCCTGTTCACAAAAAAGCTGCCCATAATGTGCCCGATAACTACAGGAAAGTTACAGTAATGCCATGCATTGGGAAATTATTTGAATCTGTACTTAGTAACAGACTGTCTTTTTAAAATGATGTATGCCATGATAATGATCCTCTTCAAGCCGGCTTTAGAAGTAACTCCCGGACGACTGCTAATATATTTATACTAGGTGCCATTATAGATAAGCAAAGGTGTCTTTCAAAGCTTCTGTATACATGTTTTGTTGATTTTACAAAAGCATTTGACTATATTGACAGATCAGCACTGTACTATAAATTACTGAGGAGAGGAATAGACGGCAATTTTTTAAATGTAATAAAGAGTATGTTCTCCAAAGCTGAGTGCCGTGTAAAATGGAATGCATGCATTAACGAGATATTAAAAAGCGAATTTGGTGTCCCGCAAGGTGGTATGCTCAGCCCCAAATTATTTACAGAATTTCTGCAGGATATATCCAAATCATTTGATCAAGGTGAGGGTATCCCCGTAGACACTTTATTAATTGTATACTTGTTATTTGCAGACGACCTTGTCCTTTTTTCAGATTCTGCAAATGGATTGCAAAAGCAATCAACTGCCCTGTATAAGTATGCTTCTCTGTGGCATATAATAGTCAACATTCCTGAAACAAAAGTTCTCATTTTTAACAAACGCCATACGTCAGAATGTGACAGCTTCTACTATGGTGATGACATAATAGAAAAAAAATGAAATATATAAATACCTTGGGGTTGTATATAGCACTAAATATCCTAAGAATGTATTGAAAGAAACGTTCCTTCATCTCGCTTCTTTTTTTCTCTACACAAGCAATCTCGTCCCGTAGTCGGTAAATTGTCACCTGTTATTGCATTCAAGGTTTTTGCATACTCAAATACTGCCCATATTAGAGTATGCAAGTGATATATGGTATACCGGTGATAGTGTTAATGATTTGGGAAAAATACATCTAAAATTTATTAAATCAGCTCTGGGTGTTAGAAAGCAAACACCCACTCCTGCAATTTATGGTGACACAGGACGGTTTCCATTGATTATCAGGCAATATATTAAAGCTGTAAAATATTGGTGTAGAATTCTAGATCTATCTCAGAACCACCCTGTCAGAAATGCCTGCAATATGCTACTAGAGCTAGATGGCACTGGATTCACAAACTGGTGCGCGCGTTTTCGGTCTGTCCTAGCCGGTCTGAACTAGCCGGGCTAGACCAAGCTTGGGAGACGCAGCACATTGGCAATACAAATAAATTCATGCTTTCCTTTAAAGATTAAATTGTTAGAATATTTATACAGCGGTGGAGACAAGATATCGAGAGTTCAAGTAAGCTGCGCACATATTCATTAGTGAAAATTTTTTTGTCTGTGGAACCATACATATTAAACATAAAGGGAAACCAACTCATAACAGCAATGGCGAGATATAGAATGAGCTCACATGATTTAAAAATAGAGAGAGGACGATACAATAAACCAACAAATATGCACAAGGTCTGAATCAAACGAAATTGACGACGACATACACCTTCTTCTCCACTGTAATGCCATGAACAATGAACGCGAAATCTTGCTTAATTCTATAGCCGGAATTATAAATATGCAACCAACAAATGATATTTTTCTACGAATTATGACATTTAGAGACATAACAGTGGTGAAGTCGCTAGCAAAATTTATCTATGGTTGTTTTAAACAAATTAAGGGGTAAAAATAGTAGTAGTATGATAAATGTAAATTCATATTCAAGCTGAAATATGTTGTATGTGTGTCGTGCAGTGCGTGACTAGCATGATTAATTATTATCATCATGATCATGATTATGTGTCATTGTTATCGTGTTAACGTTACATTTTTATGTAGAACAATCACAAGTCACCTGTCGCTATATTATCAATATTATCATGCCTTCATGATCTGACTTGGGTATTACCACATATCAGGACGGCTGTTGCTCTCGGATCTTATTATTTGGCTTTTTAGGGCCGTTTAGGGACGTTTCTGTCGCCTTTGTTATCAGACGAGGTGGGGCCTTATGGAGGATTTCAGAGTTGCTAAGTCAACTGATTTACTCTATGAGATCGGGAATGTTTTTCTTCGATTGTAACTCCAAGTATGTGGTACTAACTAGGGCATGAGTGAAATAATATGAGCTAAACAATTTAAAAAAAGCTGTAATGTTTTTGTGCGAGGGCCATATAGATAATAAATCACTAGTTAATTAAACAAACTTTATTGCTATTGTGTGAGTGCCATGTCCTGCGTGAATGGCACGCATAATTATCATCCGTAATTTTTATTGTTAATACTTCACTAAGTCTCCAACACTCGATAATATGGATGGTTCTGATGGTATACTTTGTTGGCAGTCGACGAACCACCATGTCCGATTTTTATTAGTATGTATATATTGTGTTTCGGTAGTATTACTGTTAATACGTTGTTAAACTTGCATCACTAGTCTATATCAGGGAATCGCCGAGCTCATAGCGACTGTGCTTGCATGGTCACATGGCTCGGAGCTACCTGTGTCGCGGATTGTCACATTGATTGTACTTGCATGATATAATATTTGATTTTTAAAAATATCGTGTAATTTTTAACATTGTCTTAATACACTCTCCAATTATGCACTTGTATATATTTTTAGGTTTCTACGCTTTTTTGCTACTATATATATAATTAGCATGTCATACATAGTAGCTATTTTATCTCTGGTTTTGGTGCGGGAAACAAAATGATAGACTTTATGTTACCCTGGCAATGCCTTTCAATTTTATTTTAAGTATTTACCCAGTGTTTCTTATGGCAATGCCAGTTAAGATGATTTTAGTTATGTATGTCATATTATGTATTAATATTGTCATATGATTTTAACAAAGTAACAATGTTGTATATACATGTACATATCTCTCTCTTATTTCTATGACAAATAAGTCTGGATTGACTTTCTTTCTCTCAATAAAAAATCTGTCTGTCTGTCTGTACCTTATCTTATATCTTTTTGTTGCATATTATTTAGTGCCTTACAAATATAGTAATCATTTTGAAAAGTAGTATTTATTTCTGAATATGACATGCTTTTCATATAAATCCGCTTCTGTTAATGTATGGCTATCCACGTGTAAATTTAAATATATTCCACTTAAATCATTACGTTTTTCCAGAGTGTCTTTGTTACCATTGTTAGGACTGGCCATAGGCCAGGAGCCTATTAGGCTTATTTTGCCTGAGTTTTTGTCCTATTTAGAAGAAAGAGGGGTCCTGTGCGTGGGAAACGGTTGATATTTATGTACACCAATATTTGTGAACATGTCGAATATAACGTTCGAGGTCCCTAGGTTAAGTACTTTTGTCTTTAAAAAGTGTTCAGAAAAAAATACATTCACTATTAAATATAGTGAGAAGAGCCTAAAGGGTTTTGGTTGGAATAATATTAGACCAGCGTCGTAGACGGTGGCCAGTATTATCAGCATTGGGCCAATATATCGTGTTATCTGGTGTTTCTGGCGCCGGGATGTACAGCGTCACCCGCATAACAATGTAGCATTCAGAAAACACGGTAAAATCACCCAATGTTGTTTAAATGTCGACCAGCGTCGAAGACTGTGGTTCAACATTGAAACAGCATTGGGTGAATGCCACGCGTTTTCACAAAGTATACAACAGACCCAGTGATTGATCAGTGTTGGGCCAGCGTCATAGACAATTGACCAGCATTGAACCAGCAGTGGGCTGCGACCCAGCACCGCCGATGGTGGTGGAAGGAATACAAGTTGAAGATATATTTTAAATTTTCTCATTGATTCTTTCCTTAATTATATCCTGGACATTTAGGATTCTGGCCCATGAGGAAGAACAATACACTGTTATGTTGAGAAAAAAGTATGCCGATTTTTTTGTCTATAGCACTCACACAGACTGAAGCCGGGCCTCAGAGCTCGGGAACTCTTGTTCTATTTTGTAATAATATTGTGTTTTTTAATCTCCGGTTGTTGTATCATTTCCGTGATTATTTTGCAATTTTAGTTTTTTTCCTATGTAAAAGTAAAGCAGGGCACACATTTAAAAACAAATGACATATTTTCTGTATAAGCTGTATAAATATGATATTTCAATAAATAAATAAAATAATAATAAATAAATCCTTAGTCCTAATCAGGGCATGTTTAATTTATAGATAACAGGCGTGGTCGAAATGGTATGCATTTGAAAATAAATAATATATTTTGCATTCCATATTATTGTGTGGAATACAAATTAGTAATCTTATGTGGATAAGAGGTGCAGTTTTCATCAGAATACTGCGTTTGATAACAATCATTGTAAAATGCTTATTTTTGCTATTATTTGTGTCAATATGTCAAATGTGTTGCTCGTCTACGTGAATGTTTGTTTTTAATTCTTAATTGTTAAATTTAGATTTATATAACTTGTTTCAGATCTACATATTGTCAAACCTCTCGTCAGATCCTTATTTTTCCATAATTCATTGGGATATATCCTTCATTCCATTTTGCGCTGCACGCAAGGAAAACTTACTTTTTAAATTCATGTTATTCAGAGTTTTTGTATGTTTGACGTTGACAATAATTATTGCTCATGTCGAGCAACATATGTTTTGGCTATTTTGCTACTTTGTCCATGTTATCTGGAAATAAGATGTGATTTTAATTGCAATATGTTCACCATTTACATGTCACTACTAGTGAAATTCTTACGCACTGATGTTTTGTTTCTTTCATCCATGAAAGAACATTTTTGCTCACTTTGCTGCACCATAGCATGATGGGAATCGGCAAACAGTCCCCCCCCCCCCTTGACTAGAAGGTCATGCTATTGAGTTTCTGCTTTGTGATTTATTCCTTGAAATGGTCCATTTACTCGAAAAAAATGAAATAAAACTTCACATATAATTTGAAACAATGTTATAGTCTGTTGTTGTTTTATATTTGTTGTTGTAAAAAAACTCAAAGTCAATTTATAGACATAGTTTTTTTTCATATGATTTGAAAGCGTCGCCCGCACGCACGGAAAACGTTTTACATACCATCTATGGCTACACGAGGACCTATCAGAGCATGTTGAGGGGCTATAACAGCCTCTACTCATATTGATATTACTCTTCAATTTTGGAGGTGCTCACTTTATCCCGGGAAGGTTGGTATATTTGTAAGTTATTTTATGAAATTAATAATATATATTTTTATTAATCATATCGCTGAAAACATATGATTGACCCAATTATACTGTTGGGTTAATATCGCAGACGATAGGCCAACATTAACACAACCTTTCGCGTTTGCTGGGGTGTTACCAACTATAAATTGTTATTGTTGAGGTTTGGAGCACTGTATGGTGAAGGCTAAGCATAAGCTTATAAAAGATAATAAAAAAGAGTGGCGATTCTGTGCCGGATTCGTGTTTCTGTGTCACAGAGCAGAACACTAATTTCATAGAAACTGATACAGCCCATCGTAATGAGAAAATCGTTTTGGTATGCCTATGCTATACTTGGATATGTATATTTTTAAATCAGGTAATTTGGATAAACACCTTGCTTACAGAGAGGCGAAATACTGGCCTATAATAGTATATCAGATTCTCGGTTAACCCCCCCCCCCCAACACTCATTCCGTACAAAATATCAGATCGCAGATAATCGCGACTAATTCATGTAGCATACATTATTTATCCTTTCTATAATTATTCATACCGAGGTTTGTGCTGGGCAAATATAATATCATAGGACATATGCTAGATCTATAATTCACAGACTTATATTATTTAGGAATAAAATGTGTATATAGTACAGACTTTATAGTAGCATGTTTTATGGTCTACACAGGAGGCTTAATATAAGCAGTACTACATAATTTTTTTTTATAAATCATGTGCTCGCTTATTTAAAAATAAAATATTGTGAATTTTAAAACAACTTACATTTCAAGGTCAATTTATATGCTTATCAATATAACAATATATTTATCAATATAACTTACTGATACTCAGTACTGATCTATTAGTCATAAAATACCCGCAGATACAAGAGGGTTATACTATACAGGATATCTACAATTAACCATTAACCCTTTAAGCCCTCACGATGCACTAAAGCATCATTTTACGTTCCTGAATACAGACCTAATTTTCCTACAACCAAGGGTTTTAGAATGAAAATTTCAATGAAACTGGTTTACCAATACATGGTAACCACATCAAATCATCTTCATTCACTACAAGTCGAGAATTGCGACAGCAATTCGCGGTTTGTAGTGAATGAAGATGACTATGGTAAACTCAGGCTTGGAAGGGTTAAAGCGCTGAATTATTTTGCAAAAATCATGGAGACCAAAGGGTTTTATTTAATTTGAAATCATCATGAATGTCTCAGTTAGCCCTTCCCGATTCATTTCAATACCATACCTATATGATGGGTCTCTAACGACTAGAGTCGATTCTGACGATGAGAGTCGATTCCCGCGCTGTAAGGGTTATAATCAAGCTTGTCATGATATAATTTAAAACACACGAAATTTTGAGAATGCGCACGATAACTACTTAAAATGGCGTTAAACAGCATTGCCATCATATGTAGATATGGGCGTATCCAATAAACACAAAACGTTTGCACAATATATAAATTGATATGTCATAGAACTTCCTTATTTGGATTTTGTTTGTATGTTATTTTCTATGTGATAACATTTATTTTGTTGCTGTAAATATGTCCCGCGTCGCCTAATTTATTGAGTCGTCAGGTGTTAAAGGTTTAAAGATAATTACAAAAGATAGCTCTTTTAGCAAAGACCAGGTGACGATTCAGGAATATTTTAATGTGGTGAATCTGGCCCACCACACGAATATAACATGAAAGCCCGCGGACAAGTTCGTGCTTGAAAACTATGTGAACCGCGTAGAGGAACAATCTAGCCAAATCAGCACCCATGCAAGGACAAACAGCAGTATATGCTTACTTAAAAAGTAAGCAGATACTGCTGTTTGCCTTTGCTCTATGTACAGCTCACCATTTTTACTCTATGAGTGACTCGATATCACAGATTGAATACTGAAGGTCACACAGGATATAGTAGCCAAGTAACCAGATCAAACTCAGGAATTGTAAATCTGTCCAATCCTTACTGTCAGACGACAAGGGGAGCTGCCACAACGTTGGCGTTATGATGGGCCATCGTCGTAGGCATTCATCCACTTTTCTAAACATAACCACATATATATACAGTATCATGTATATACACAGTTCTGCAAACGAATCTCATATTGACCTGTAATTTTATATGAGGGAATGTCAGATCAGGCCAGAGTATCGGCGTGTAATTATATATCCATGTATGCTGGATATAATTTAAACTCTATAGGTCCACAATATGCCAAACCTAGTCAAATCTCAACAGAACTGACATAGTCCCGTATGATTAGGAATCTTATTGAGATCCTCTGCATATAATAAGCAGTGTATCATAGCAGGTATAATTGTGTGACTGCTATTAATTTTTTTTCAATTTATGACAGTACATCAGCATGTAGCTATGTGCAGACAAATGCTTGATAGAATTTTTCAATCGGTATATAAAATAAAAATAATGAGGTTTTGTTTAAAATAAATCTAGCGCTAAATATATCCACGCATACATACTAAACTAAATTGTGCATAAAGCAGGATATGATATCAACGAGGACAATACACGAGTGTGAAGTGTCAGGTAAATAGTCAGGTGTTTGATTTTACTATCTTAAACATAAATAATCAAATGAGGAAGACAAGTTTACTGCACTTGTTAAATATCATACGAATGACTTATGTATGGTGACTATCATCCTGTTACACTGAAAAACTGCCACGCGACACCCACTCGTCTACAATTAATCAATCTTTATACCACTTTATATGGGCGCTTTCAATGCGAAATCTTCTCAAATTGACAGGCTTGACTTTTCCTGATTTTCCTACCCACCTGATTTAAATTTAATAAGTATATATATGTTTTCTATTGATGTTTAATTCACATTAGGTCGCAAATTCAGTGTCCTAGAAAATCGTCTAGTCTGATTTACTATTCACCCCTTCATAATCTTATTGTCGTATTGCGATTCAGGTCCGTCATTTGGGGGAGGGGGGATTCAAAGGGGTTGCACATCCTGCAGAATCCACAATATATATTGCACCAATTTGCAGCTAAAAAATCAAAAAAATTCTGAAAGGCATGGGGCATGCTCCTGGACCCCCCCCCTAACTTGCCTATCGCTTCGCTCAACGCCAAATAGCAATTCAAGCTTTATTTTAGAGGGGTTCCAATCAACTTATTTCGAAAAGACCCCAGCAATTCAAAATTCGACCCCCCCAGTTTAAAAAAAAATTCTGGACACAGGCCTGAGTATTCACCCCTTCTTGTCTTAATAAGTATTCACCCTTTTATAATCCTCTAATCTGATTTAATATTCACTCCTTCATAATCTTCTTGTCTTATTGAGTATTCACCCTTTCATAATCTTCTTGTCTTGTTCAGTATTCACCCTTTCATCTTTTTTTTTTTGTTTTTTTTAATTGTGTATAAAATGTATTCACACAAACAAACATTAGACATAAATACAATCATACATGTATAATTCATTCATGGTATATAATTTTTTCCACTAAATTTATGCAAGTAGTTCAATGCTCAAAACAAATAGAAGTGCGCTCAAAGGACAGCCTTGTCTGACCCCTTTTCCTAGAGGAAACCAGTCTGTCATATGTCCATAATCTCCTTATCTTAATAATCTTCTTGTCTTAATGAGTATTCACCCCTTCATAATCTTCTTGTTTTATTGAGTATTCAACCACTCATAATCATAATCATCTTGTCTTATCGAGTTTTCACTCCTTTATAATTATCTTGTCTTATTGAGTATTTACCCTTTTATAATCTTCTAGTCTGATTTAGTATTCACCCCTTCATAATATTCTTCTCTTATTGAGTATTCCCCTTTCATAATCTTATTGTCTTATTGATTAGTTACCCTTTCATAATATTCTTGTCTTATTGAGTATTCACCCCTTAATAATCTTCTAGTTTTATTGAGTATTCACCCATTCACAATGTTTTAATCTGATTTAGTATTCGCCCCTTTATAATCGTCTTGTCTTATTGATTTTATATCCCTTCATAATCCTCCAGTCTGATTTAATAGTCTACCCTTCATAATCGTCTTGTCTTATTGAGTATTCACCCTTTCATAATTCTCTAGTGTTATTTAGTATTCACCCCTTCATATTCATCTAGTCTGATTTATCATCCACCCTTTCATACTCTTCTTGTCTTATTGAGTATTCACCCCTTTATAATCTTCTTGTTTTATTAAGTATTCACCCTATCATAATCTTCTGGTCTTATTGAGTATTCACCCCTTCATAATCTTATTGTCTTAATGAGTATTCACTCCTAGATAATCATCGTGTCTTATTGAGTATACACCATTTCATAATCTTCTTGTTTTATTGGGTATTCACCCCTTCAAAATTTTCTTGTATCATTGAGTATTCACCCTTTAATAATGTTCTTGTATTATTATTATTCACCCCTTCATAATCTTATTGTCTTTTTGAGTATCCACCCCTTTATTATCATCTTGTCTTATTGAGTATACACCCCTTGATAATCCTCTAGTCTGATTTAGTATCCACCCCTTCATAATCTCCTTGTCTTATTGAGTATTCACCCTACATAATCTTCTTGAATTATTGAATATTCACCCCTTCATAATCCTCTTGTCTGATTTAGTATTCATCCCTTTATAATCTTCTCGTCTTATTGAGTATCCCCTTTTATAATCGTATTGTCTTATCGAGTATTCACCTCTTTATAATCATACTGTCTTATTGAGTATGCACCCTATCATAATCTTCTTGTTTTATTGAGTATTCAACCCTTCATAATCGTCTTGTCTTATTGAATATTCACCCCTTATTAATCTTTTAGTTTTATTGAGTATTCATCCATTCACAATCTTCTAGTCTTATTGAGTATTCACCTATTCATAATCCTCTAGTCTGATTTAGTATTCACCCCTTCATAATCTTCTAGTTTTGTTGAGTTTTCACCCATTCAAAATATTCTAGTCTTATTGAGTATTCACCGATTCATAATCCTCTAGTCTCGTTTAGTATTCACCCGCTCATAATCTTCTTGTCTTAGTGAGTTTCCACCCCTTCATAATTCTCCAGTCTGATTTAGTTTTCACCCTTTATAATCTGCTTGTCTTATTTAGTATTCACCCTTTCATAATATTCTAGTCTGATTTAATACTCACCCCTTCATAATCTCCCTGTCTTATTGAGTATTCACCCCTTCATAATCATCTAGTGTGATTTAGTATTCACCCGTTCATATGCATCTAGTCTGATTTAGTATTCACCCCTTCATAATCTTCTTGTCTTATTGAGTATTCACCCCCTCATAATCATCTTGTGCTATTGAGTATTCACCCTTTCATAATCTTCTTGTCTTATTGAGTATTCACCTTTTCATAATCTTCTTGTCTTATTGAGTATTCACCCTTTCATAATCCTCTAGTCTTATTGAGTATTCGCCCTTTCATAATCTTTTTGTCGTGTTGCGTATACGCCCTTTCATAATCTGCTATTCTTATTGAGTATTTGTCCTTTTAAAATCTTGCCACCCGTTCATTATCCCCCAATCTGATTGAGTATTCACCCCTTCGTAATCTTCTAGTCGTATTGAGTATTCGCCCTACGATAATCTTCTTGTCTTATTTAGTATTCACCCCTTCATAATCTTCTTGTATTTTTTATTTCTTGTCTTATTGATCAGTATTCAGCCCTTCATATCTTCAGTTTGGAGTCGATGCGTTTAAACCACTTCATGGTGTTTATTGTGAAAAGACTGTAATACCCCCGTTGATTTTTAAATAATCATGTATCCTGAAAACAAATTTATGTATCAACAAATGTCACGTCTCCTTAAAACAAATATGGTTTGCAAAATCATAAATCTTAATGTTTGGAACGCTTATAAGTTAAGGCAATCTGAATGTTAACATTTTTAGTGGGATGGCACACAGTACCTCAAAGGAAATAGCCAGAACAAAATCGCACAAATAAAAAGAATGATTATTATTAAAGTACATTTTGAATGTGAATTATTTTTTTATTTTAAGCAAAACATAGTGATGTTTTTATTTCAAATAAAAGAAGAAGGATTCTATCCTTTTAAAGCTGAGCCTGCTCTTAAAAGCTGAAAAATGGCTATAATGTTCCCCCAATTTAAAACTGCATGATCTGCTGACGTTGACTCAAACACAGACGGAATCAGCCAAGGTGAGAATTGCGTTAGTTGTTCAAAGTGAATGAAAATAGGGTGAAATAGAAATAGTGGTGTGCGAATGGTTAAAAATAAATATCTTGTCAATTCAGTCAATGTACATGATGAATATAAATATATAAATATATAAAGCCGGGAAATTTCTTTTATAGCTGAATATTATATTTCCCAGAATAATGATCAATGCTTTATTATTAAGAAATGTTTCTGTCCTCATATTTTCTTTTCTAGATTCTATGCATTTCTATTAATAGCAGTTTGCACCATGAAGGTCACTTTGCGTAGAGAATGAATGAATCAGCATATTGTGCATGCTCAGCAAAAACCTATACGCCTGCAGGAAGTGGGGTATAAATAATGCAGAGTAAAACTAGGGGTCCGATGACAAGTGATACGATAAGCGATACTAAAAAGAGGAGTAGATACTTAATGGCGGAACAATCTGAACCAACCCTGTTTCAATGTAGGGCCAACGACCACGTCGTTGCGCCTACTTTTAAGCAGCGTTGGGCTGACGTGTGATTGCGGGTTCGTGTCCGGTTTTAGGGCGGACTGTGTTTACGGAACGACTGATCAAATTAACACGACCACCATACAAGTACAGCGTGGAGGCGTGTACATAAATCAAAGGACCCAAGTCACACACTGACACGGACCGACGTTGCCATAACGTTGTGCATGGAGACGGTTGATGTTAATTGGCATATTTGCTATCATACCAGCTTATGATTAGACTTTTACGATGTTAAAATGGCAACAAAATGTATTCGATTTAGGCCGGATTTTATTATGACATGGTTGACCTCGCCGCCATTTGTAATCGGTGCTTTATGCCATATATCGAACATTACTAGCCTCGAAACTGACACTCAATCCTGGCTTTACATCTCCATAACGAGAACAATTTTGGTTTAATGTTGTTGACTCAGTGTATTGTATTGCACAGGGTTAATGTACGACGGAAAGCAAATGTAAAAAATCGAGCAAATATAATTAAAGTTTTTAAAAAGTATGTATAGTGTTCGTCGACAAACCTCATCATTGGTTGCCTACGGCGATACAGGTCAATTTCCTATAATAGTTTTACAAATGATTCCTGTTTTAAAATACTGGTGTCATATTTTATCTTTACCTCCTGAAAGTGTTGTGCGACGGGCATATAACACGCTGATACAGCTTGATCGATCAGGAAAACAAAACTGGGTATCACACGTAAAATCATTGTTAAATGAAATCCAACTTTTCGATTACTGGAAAACACAAGAAATACATTGCGTCAAATCGTTTAGAAAAGATGTGAAAAATAATATTAAAGTTTTATTCACAAATAAATGGAAACATGATTTTTCAATTTCTGCTTTATATAAAAAATTATGCAACCTTTAAATTATTTTTTAATTTTGAACCATATTTAATATTATTAAAGAATGTAAAATAACTTTTGGTATTAGCTATGTTTAGAATATTATCACATTCATTACACAAGAAGGGCAGTACTAACCTGGCTGATAACCATAGAGGTGTATCACTAGGTAGTGTTTTTAGTAAAACTATTTACTGGTATTTTGAATAAAAGACTGACATCCTTCACCAATATTAATACATTGTAACAGAAGAACAAGCTGTCGTCCATAAATATCTAAATAGAAATAAAAAAAAGTTTATGTTGCATTTATAGATTTTGGAAAGCCTTCGACACTGTAAACCGTTCAGTGCTTTGGAACATTCTGAGAAGAAATGGTATCACTGGTTGTTTTTTAAATATTATAAAAAGCATATATGGTAACGTTTTAAGCAGTGTAAAATATGCTTATGGTACTACTGAGTTTTTAACATGTCCAAATGGGTTAAAACAGGGTTTGCATTATTTTTTTACGCCCGATGTTGTTTTCATTGCTGGTTCAAGAAATCACAAATGAGATACGCATCCATGGCATCCAGTTAACTCCTGATATAGTTGGGCTTAGTAAATTGTTGTTTGCAGATGATATTGTTTTAATTGCTGACACAGTATTTGAATTACAAAAGAAACAAAGCTCAGTATTATAGTTGATATTGATAAATCAAAAGTACTAGTTTTTAGAAAAGAAGGTCGTTTGGCGGGTATTGAAAAGTGGCATGTTGGAGGGGAAAAGCTAGAAGTTTTGACAGAATATAATTACCTGGGTTTTTTATTCTCAAGCAAATTCAATACAAATGTTATGTTGAAACAAGTATATTCAAAAGCAAAATCAGCTTTTTGTCGAATACCCAGATAATTTAAATAATATGTCATTTACCGGTACTGTGTGAAATATTTGATGCACAAATACAAACCAATCCTATTATATTGTTCTAAACTGTGGGGCCTAGATGACATGTCTATCATAGAAAGTATTCATATTTTCTCACTGAAATATACCTTATGTACCATTATTTACACCAAACATCATGGTCTATGGTGACACTGGCAGATAGGAGCTTCCAATTATGTCTGCTCCTTGATGTGTTAAATACTGGTTAAGTTTATTAAATATGGATAATGATAGTTATGCATGTGAGGTATTTAAAATTATGCTTTATGACAGTAACTATTGTAATTGTGCGAGTAAAATCAAAGAATTTTTTTGTTTGATTTTAATTTTAATGATGTGTGGGAAGCCCAGTCTGCGGAAGATCCGCAATTATTTATTAGGACTTTAAAGCAAAGAATAATGGAGAAAAATGATAATAACTGGTTGATAAACTAAAATAGTAGCAACAGATACCCTGTATATCAACTTTACAAGCAGTTCAGATACAAAGATAATTATTTAAATGTCATTTTCACAGTGGTGTCTCAAGGAGAGTAGCATCTCGTTTCCGCATGGGCGTAAGTCTTATTATGACGCATACATTACGAAGACGAGATCCATTATATTCTTCATTGTTCTGTTTATCACGATTTACGTTCAAAATACCATGCTCCGTTTGATAGTCCACCGAATGTAAATACATTCAAATTATTGTTACGTAGTGTAGATGAAAATTTAATCAAGAATTTGTGTACATTTTCAAATCAGACATTTAAAAGCAGGGAACAATACTGTAATGTATAATTATCACTCTCAACATTTACTTTTGAATGAATTGTATTTTGTATAGTTTTGTACGGGCCGATGGCCTGACAAATAAACTTTCTGTATTTGTATTTGTATTACTTACATACCTACTTATTTTAAAATAACTGTAGTGCTTGCTGGGCTGGCTATAAAATACTAAAAAGCTGTATGGTACTCCGCTGTAAACCTCTGCTCTGCAAAGCCAAATGTGTAACTGTATACTTGAAAATTTAGCTTTTACTGCCCTTTGGGTTCGCATGGTAGCATGAGAGTATAACAAGAAAATAATGTCCACTTGACAGCAATAATTATGTTTTAGAAAGTATCGATTTGCTTTGAAGGCAGATCCCAATTTCACATGAAAATCTATGAGGAGAGCAGGACAACATACAACGTTGGATCAATGTCTAATGTCATAGAATATAATGTAACCTCTGTTGTGCAAAGACAAATAACAGTAACGGTTTACTTAAAAATAAGTAGTCATTGTTGTGTGCCTTTAAAATATAGGAATGGCAGTAACTGTTTAATATTCAAGTAAACAGTTACTTGTGTTGTAACTGGTAACAGTTTAATCTTCAAGTAACCAGTTGTTTGGCTTTGCACGGTAGTATTTTACTCTGTGTGATATGAGTGTACTGTATGTGCATATAAACATATATTTGATATATTACATATTATTTTGATATAATATATCATTTTTTATTTTTAATGCTCCTACATTTTCAGTATAAAATATCAATGTCTCATGAGCCATTATTGAATATAGCATGCGAATATATTATGATAAATTCAATGGATTATCACACTTTATTATCAGGCGCTCTTGTGGTATATTCGTGCCATTGCGTGTGTTCAATTTAATTCATCAGCATATATATAAGAGCAGTAACGCTAATATAATAAACTGGAACTGTCATTACAGACTTATTTGTCATAGAAATGAAAGTATTTTGCCCTACTAAAAAATGGTTTTCTCAAGAAACCCATTTAGAAATGCTAGAAAACGATATACCGCTGGAAACTGTGTTGTTTTCAATGTGGATTGAATGCAGATTTCTGCTCAGAATAATCTGCTCAGAATAATTAGGATCTGGCCCGTATTCTCGTACAAGTTACGATAAATCGTAGGCTTCGGATTGGTCGAGATGGCCATCTCGACCAATCCGAAGCCTACGATATATCGTAACGAGAATACGGACCCTGGCCCGTGCTGCTAACGGCCCACCATCATTATCCAGAATTCGTGCCTAGAAACGCGTTACCAAGCAAAACTATTGAGTTAATGCTGGGTCAGCGTCGCAGACGTGCCGCCCAGCATCAGCCCAACATTAGGTAGCGTTGGGTGTTTGCTGGGTGGAGTCAGCAGCTAATCCAGCAAACACGAACGCTCGCTCAATGCTGGCACAATGCTGTGCCAGCGTTGTGAACGCTGGGCCAACATTGTACCAACATTGGGTGAACGTCTCGTGTTTGTTGGGTTATGATCTGCAGCTGCTGATGAGGAATCTGGATCTCAGCAAACTTTGGCTGGACCAGCGTCTGCAACACTGGCCCAACATTGGCCCAACATAGGGTTGTTGAGATTTTATCTTTCGTTTGTGCAGATGATATAGTGCACGTAGGCGGCATTAACATATCTCACGACGCTTGATACCGTAGGATAAGCATTTTTTATTCCATATTGCACATAGGGCCTATAACCTGTCTGTAAAGCTTCTCGTTTTAGCAGATCTAAGCCTCTCTTAAATTTTCTTCACTGGTTACCAGTAAAATACCGCATACGCTTTAAAATCTGTATACACTTTTAAAGCCTTCCTTTTTCACCAACCTACATATCTCTTTAATTATTTAGTATCACTTCAAAATTCAAGACTGCTTAGATCCTCCAACACAAATATGTCAACGTTTTCGAACAAAATGGGGCTCAAGGGCTTTTGCAGTTGCAGCACCCTCCACCTGGAATTCACTGCCGGTTATTTTGAGAACTGCGAGTACAGTCACCTCATTTAAAAAAAAGCTGAAGACTTTTCTTTTCGATTCTGCTTCCCCCCACCCCTGATTCCTCGGAGATTCGGCGCCCAGTTGACGACTTACGCTTTGACTCTCGACATTGAGCTGGTTTCGATTTGGATTCTGCGCCTCTGAGCTCACATCTCCGAGGATTTAGGCGCTATAGAAGTTACCGAATTGAATTGAATTAAACCTCCCCTATTCCTAGTCTTACTTAGGATGAAAAAATATTTATTGTTTAGAACTATGATCGTAATTCCCCATTATCGATATTAATTGACTGGCTCGAAGGTTAAGCGACACAAGTCGAAAATATTATTTGTTTGTGGCTTTTGATGGCATTTTGAGGAAGTTAAATAAATACATAGGAAACGGGAAATAATACGTTGAAATATCTAACATACTCATTTAATGTTTCGAACCATAATTATTAATCAACAAATGTTTTCAACTTTCTTAATAGTAAAGTGATCCATGTTAATGGGTTGAAGTAGGTCATTTCACTTATATCGGTTTTGACCACTGGGACATTAGAAAAGTGGCAGCTGTAAACTGTGGCTTTAATTTTGGGCCAGAGTCGCAAACATTAGCCCAAATTAGGCCAGCACGTAAATACCAATTGTTCAGTTTGTACCTTTCATATAAGAATAATTTTCTGAAATCTCAGGATTTTATTTTCAACATTAAAAAATATTAGGCCCTACCAGTGCCAGAAATGTATTTGGCAAAAGCAATGTGACTATTTCTGGAATTTTTTTAAAACAATTATTCATAACTTCCCATATCCTTCTAATATTTTACGAAACAAAGTTTAATTAAAAGCGAAATATACAACTTTACCAATTATATTTTAAATTATAAAATGTAAACTTTCATCATTTTACCTCTAAGTAATTCATAATCATGATTATTATTTACACATACTGTAACTTATATTATAAAAAATAATTATTTTAACTCGCACGAATAATGAATAACAGGCTGGCTCGTGATCGGTCTCGGAAATTTGCGTCCACATTCTACGTGTTAAGTGTCGATTTTTACGCTTTTATCACTCGAGGAGCTGACCAAAAGTGTCCATCTACAGTGTTTTGAGTGTGATTGATCGGAGGTGGGAACCCGCGTGTAAATATTGTGTTTCCCTTGACAGCCTCTGAGATAAAACCACACCGAGCTTATCTGTTTTATAAGTGGTGACAGCATGTTTTGCAACATGTCAATATAAATTGCAGATTGTTTCAACACGAGTTCTGCGGACCCGCTGCGACCAATGTTTATTGCATGTCAATGTAAAGATAAACGTTTGTGTTACAACACCAACCAAACCGGCATACACGAGACGTTGACCCAGTGCTGTTTTATTGCTGGGTCAGCATCGTATAGACTGTGGTCCAGCATTTAACCGCCATTGGGTCAACATCTCGTGTTTGCTGGAATGCAATACAATAGGGGATAAACTAACATACTAAATGTAGCCCCTCCAATGGAATCAATTCGTGTGAATAAGCTATTTTTATTAAATCACCAAGGTCGCGTTTTGTGTATAGTAGGCTCGTAGTACACATATTCAAATACATCAACAAATTATTTTAAAGCATAGCCTACGTATTAGAAATGTAATACCTAGGCATCCGATCTACTTTCATATTCACAGTAAAAATAAAACCACCAACAGCGAGGTCAAACATGAACGTGCGTGTCCTCAATGTAAAAAATAAAAAAATTATTTCGCATTCATTCATTCATTCATCATTTCCCTCTGAATTTTATGTCACAATCACGGCATAGATAAACACTCGAGAGTCTGGGATGGCACTCCAGAAAAACTAGGACACTGTAACGTCCCTTTAAGTTGTTAATAATGTGCGATCAATATAATTATGTTGACATTTTTAACATGAATTGGGCCTAAATATCTACCTATATTGTGATTCAAAAAGCCTCTTCTTAGATATGAAAGAGTGTATCTCTCATTTTACAAAGCGACAGATACACCCTACCATATCCAAGAGGACGATATGTCTACATAAATGCCATGTGGATCTGTAATAGGCATCCTTAAAGGCTCGGTCAACCGCACCCTTAACTATTTCAAGCCTGAATTTAACATCTGCATCCACTACAAGTGGAGAATTACTAAAGCAAATCTCGACTTCTGGTGGGTAAAGATGATTTGAAGTAGGTGAAAAAAAGGAATAATAAAACTAATATTGTTAAAAGAGTTTCATGACAAATGTCCTTTAATGTGTAAGAAATTAGGCCAGCTTCCAGAGATGCAAAATGATGTTTTGATGCATCATGAGGGCTTAACCCTAATACAACTCTGAAATAGTTTTGTATAAACCATCGATCTCAAAAGTTTTTTTTTATTGGAAATCATCAATAAATGTCTTAGTTAACTCTTTCCGCTTCATTTAATTATAGGCTGCTCTCGTGTTTTTGTTGCGAGTGCCAGCTGCGAGTGATACACATCGATTAATTTGATTATAGACTGCTCTCATATTTTTGTTGTGAGTGCCAGCTACGAATGATACACTTTGACTAATTCAATTATAGACAGACCTCATGTTAGTGAGTGCCAGCGAGTGATACACCTTGATTGATTTGATTATAGACAGACCTCATGTTAGTGAGTGCCAGCGAGTGCTACACCTTGATTGATTTGATTATAGACAGACCTCATGTTAGTGAGTGCCAGCGAGTGATACACCTTGATTGATTTGATTATAGACAGATTTCATGGTTGTGAGTGCAAGCTTCGAGTCATACACCTTGATTGATTTGATTATAGACTGCTCTCATGTTTGTGAGTGCCAACGAGTGATACACCTTGATTGATTTGATTATAGACTGATCTCATGTTTGTGAGTGCCAGCTGCGAGTGATGCACCTTGAATAATTTGATTATAGACTGCTCTCATGTTTGTGAGTGCCAACGAGTGATACACCTTGATTGATTTGAATATAGACTGCTCTCATGTTTGTGAGTGCCAACGAGTGATACACCTTGATTGATTTGATTATAGACTGCTCTCATGTTTGTGAGTGCCAACGAGTGATACACCTTGATTGATTTGATTATGGGCCGATCTCATGCTGGTGAGTGTCAGCTGCGAGTGATACACCTTGTAGACTGTTTGCTATTCCAGTATTATGCTGCCCCACGGTACGGATTTGCCGAAATTGATATTTTTGTTTTTTAACAATTTTCGAGTATGCTGAATCCAACACAATCACATTCTAAAAGATTAGCCGAGTGGTGCCACGCTTAAATATAAATGAAAATGCTCGAAGTTTTCGCTTTAAAATTGATCTCGAAAATCTTTCGACAATCTCTCAAAAACAAGGGGTCAGCATTATTATAAAAGCTTCAAAATTTCAATTCAAAACTAGCTTTAAAATGCGGAAACTTCATATAAATATGTGTGCTCGACAAATTAAAACCCTCGTAAAATTACATGCATGGCCCAGTTATTAAAAATGACAAGTATAAATGTGCAGGAATAACACACAAATGCAATTTTAAGCAGTGATGTATAATATTTGGCGAACAATGATTAGAAAATATTCTCCATAATGACTGTCATAAATGTACAATGACGTAAACCTTCAACAAAACGCAATAATTTTAGAATGTCAAAATGATCGTATCATTGAGCTAATATTAAAACACGAGGACAAAACTAATCACTTATCACTATGTGCATGTATAGTTATTACACACTCCAACTTTTAGTTTTCGATGACAAAGCCGAGTGCACCCCAATCCCCCTCGGAAACATCTCCTCAAAGTGTGATACCCCAATGAATAGCCACAATAAACATGATAAAGGATTTCTTTGGTGGCTTGTGGGAGAGCTTCCTCCTTTGTGATGTGATTGGTGCCATCAATTTTGTACCAGCCAATAGCGCATTCACGGCTAGCATAGAATGATTAGATCAGAATGACGACCAAATGCATCTTTTCTAGAGCCGATAATGTTTTATGGATCCGATATTGAATATGCGGCTGAAGGGACAAGGGAATTGAAAAATCGTCAATAAAATATATTTTCATATAAAAAACAGCAAAACGAAATGCATGACAAAATACATGGCTGAAGGGAAAAGTAGTTTAAAAATTGTCAATAAAAGTTGTTTGTATGTTAAGAAGCGGCAAAACCGAAGTAATTAAACGTATTAATAGTCCAGTTGCTGCTCTTATATGTTTAATGGGGACCTAGAAATTATCAAAAGTGTAAGATGTTTCGACTGATTTATATTATTATGATGTCACTGAACAAATTTAGGTTTGTTGCCCAAGTGGCAACTTTGGGCCTTTTTTTTATTAGCATAATTAAAATAATTAGCATAAACGGCTCAATCTGCATTATGATGCAAGGTAAAATTTTGAACCAGTGGCTGCAGAAGAATGGCCAATATCAAACTTGTGTTTAGGTCAGATCCAAAAAAATCGCTTCTGATCTTATATTTATCCTCTGTTCCGCCGATAAAAAATTTCCCTCCGTCCGTCCGTCCATCCGTCGTGCCGTCCATTCATCACTAGCCTTGGCTAATCGATATATGAATAACTGTTCCAGCTACAGTGTATCACCTGCATTTGTATCTGGCGAATATCTCGTTGAAATTCCAACATGGGTGACCTTGACCTATTTTTGCAGATCGTACAGGTCAAAGGTCACGCTTGCCTTATTTCCTATCGAGATATAAAGCACCGTTCTAAAGAACCGTTCGAGTTACAGTGTCGCAGTCTGCACCACTGGTGTATCTGCTGAATATCGCGGTCAAGTTGAGATATAGACGACTTTTACATATTTTTATGACAATGGGTGACGACTAAAGGTCAAGGTCAATGCTATATGATTTTATCAAATTGATCTTTAAACAACAAATGCGAGCCTGCTGTATTGTGGTCCAGTCGATCCAGTGTTTCAGGGCTTCAAGATTAACTTATTATTTTAGTTACAGGTCACGATTAAGCAAAATATGTCAAGGTCGTCAGACATCACGTGATGTAACTGTATGTATAGTTAATACAAGCACACAAAACAGTTACTTTATCAATTGTGTATGAGGCTTTGTTTGCACATTTTCTCATCATTGGGCAGCAGCCAAACATTCAACTCCTCTCAGTGTTTCAGTACAAACTCTCTCTTGTACCACATTCTCTGGTCGATGAATTTGGATATCTGTTAAAGGGAGACAAATCTGTACTGATGAAACGTTTGGGAAGTGATAGCGAAAGTATCCCAGAACCAAATATGTTGCTCGTTGATCACATCGTATGGCGAACGTCAGGAACAGTGGCTGACATTGCGGAGAGTTGCAAGGCATGCCTCACATTAGGTGGTGAAAAGTACCAAGGTGCAACTATCTTTATAATCTTTGCTCAATAAGCATATGAAGGATTAAGTGCCAAAGATCATGAGCGTCAGAGAAGAGCTGGTGAGGGTGCTGCAATATATCAACTGACACTTACTTCTCAACTTACACCTCGCGATGCCATCAAACCAGCCAACAAGTGCCAGCTGAATCAACTTCTCTGCAGTTTCAGTCATGGACACAACATCAACATGGTGGGAAGAGAAAATTGTCTTGTACATCGCAATGAGGCTGGAATAACCTTGGTAAGCTACATGATGAAATTTTCTGAAAAAGGTGAGGCACATGTCCTAATGGAGAAGTGAGACAGATCAGTGCTTGATATTAACACCATGCTGTCATTGCGCTGAGATTGAAATGCAAAGATCTGGCACAGTGCGACACGGTTTCTTTCCCATGTGGAAAGGGCGTTTAGACTTCCCCATGTGGAAAGGGCAAGGACCCAGTCGCGCTCGTCTCCAAATGCTTTTGTGGAAGACTGTCGCTCCATAAGTGTCACGGATCAGAAGCAACTCAAGACATTGGTTAGCAGATTGCAGGAGGCTCGCAAGTGATGAAATATACTTCCTAAGCTTCTTGGTATCATCAGTCTTAGATGTTGTGGAGAGCCTCAGCAAACGAGTGGTAGCGTGCTCGGCCTCAGACCGCCGGGGCTATTATTTAGAATCCTGTGTCTGGAGAGCAGCGTCATTTCATTCATCTCACCATTCTGAGGAGGTCCCTGGTCCAGTTTAGCATATATGTGCACACAGGTGGCCTAAAACCCCATTCATTTCATTTCAGTTTTAGATGATTGTTGCAATTCACTGACTTGGAAAGAATCAGAGGAAACTCATGTTGAGGAGGAAGAGGAGGAGGGAGGGCGAGGTCGGGGGATAGAAAACAATGAACTGTTAGCTTTTTGTACATATAAACTTATCGTACATGCAGTTTTAGGATGTTAGAGTATGTTTCAATGGTTTGTTATATCTGTGTTATATCTGTGCTATATCTGTGCAATAACACTCAGGTAATTGTATGGAGAACTTGTTGACAAAATGATTATTTCATTACTTTTATTGATAAAGGGTCGTTGTCATGTAGAGATAATTATGTGAACCTCCATCAGCCTTTAATTTGTGTGGCCCACGACACGAACCCCTGTGTTTTGCTAGCAAGTATAATGCGCTGTTTATTTACGTATGTAGGCCTACTGTAGCCCGTGTGTAGCTGTGAATGACTCAGCGGCAGGCATATGGCTAATCACCCTAGAATTGATACTCACAAAATAACCCATTTTGGCCTACCATGCATTAAGGCCTAGGCTTACTGTAGACAAAATTAGACTATAACATGTTGTATGTTGGGGTATTCAAGGGTGTGTTTTTGGGTACAGCTGTATAGGTCCAAGGGTTTGAGCATCCAGACTGCACACACTTTTTGTAATATTGAAACAAAAGAACCAACTGTTTTAATGTGTGAAGTACAGCAATTGATAGCCTATGCATATATAGCTTCTAAATAATGAGCTGCAAGAAAAATATAATTGTCATTCTCGTGTTTGCTAACACAATAATTACATTTTATAATCTAGTCCTATATCAATATATAACGTAACTACTAGGCCTACCCCCTAAAAGAAAAAAACCTACAGATATCAATGCCCATTTCAAATTATTGGTCAGTTGGTTTGGTTTGCATCATAATCATGACCTTTGACCTGGATCTCTTTATTTCCATTAACCTCAGAAATGAATTCCTTGGGTCTGAATTATATGGAAATGTGGTATTGGAGATTCGTGTACGTCCATTGGTTTAAAATTACCATTTGACATTAGTCCTCTTGCTAATTATGCTAATTGTGCTAATTATGTTAATTATGCTAATTAAAAAAGTTGCCCAAAGTTGCCGCTTGGGCAACAAAGCTGAATTTGTCCATTGACCCATTGGAAACATGTATCAATCAAAAAACCTTACACTTCTCATAATTTCTATGTTATATGGGCGGCAACTGGACTATAAACGGAGCGAATAAGATATATTTTTAGTTACTGGACGTTTCAATTTAACCCTTCAGCCGACAAAATATTCAATCTGAATTTTTCACAACTTCAAATGAGTAAAAATTATTCAGATTTGACAAAATGGAGGTCAACTGTTTCCAAATCTTGCTGATTGATGTAACATTTTATCTTTAATATGTTTAAAGGGTGGTACTTAATGTGCTAATAAAAAAATGAAAACCCGAAAATATGCGACACCGGCGGTTAAAGGGTCAATTATTTTAATTTAATTATCTCTCACGTGATGAACTACAGTCCTATTTTACACTTCCTGATGGTAGATACAATCAGAGGGAGTGTCAGGCTGTGAGTTTTTGTGATAACGGAGCATGCATGTGACATGTGGGAAGGGGGGGGGGTAATTAGCTCACACGTGATGGCTTACAGTCATATTTTACACTTCCTGGTGTTAGAAAATGGCCGAGGGAGTGTCAGGCTTTTTCAGTGATAACGGAGCATGTGATTTGATAACTGCCGTTCTTATCGCCGAGTGGTGGATTTTTCTGGCTGTTGGTAAAAATAATAAAAATAATAATAACTAGAACAGGAGTTCCCGAACTCGGAGGCCCGGCTTTAGTCAGTTTGAGTGCTATAGACAAAAATCGGCTAAATATTTTTGAAACATTGGTCTTGTATTGGTCTTGTATTGGTCTTCCTCATGGGCCAGTATCCTAAATGTTCAGGATATAATCAGAGATTGTTTATAAGTAAAATCTCTGATATAATTAAGGCAAGAACCAAGGGGACAAGTTAAAATATATCTTCAACGTGTATTCCTTCCACCACCATCGCCGATGCTGGGCAACATGCATTCAATACTTTGCCTACGATGTACGTGGTACAGAGGTTGTAGGCCTACCTATATCAAATTCCGGTTCAATGTTGGGCCAACGTTGCAGCCCATTGCTCGATCAATGCCGAATGATCGTCTACGACGCTGGCCCAACACTAATCCATTACTGGGTCTGCTGTATACCTTGTGCAAACAGATGGCATTCATCCAATGCTGTTTGAATGTTGACCCACAGTCTTTGACGCTGGCCCGGCATTGAAACAGGTCGATTGTACTGCATGCTGCATGCCGGTGACTATACAGGTGACGCTTTTTATCTCGGCGCCAGAAACACCAGATGACACGATACATTGGCAATGCTGATGTATTGCTGGGCCACAGTCTGCGACGCTGGGCCAACATTATTCCAACTAAAACACTTTAAGCTCTAATCACTATATCGTGAAGGTATATTTTTTCTGAACACTTTTTAAAGACGAAAGTACCTAACCTGGGGACCATAAACGTTATATTGGACATCTTCATAAGGACTGATGTACAGAAATGTCAACCGTTTCCCACACACAACACCCATCTCTCC